>VXAZ01009688.1:1103300-1151134 GCA_013399875.1 Gymnorhina tibicen
GGGCTGGGACAGAGCTGGGACCGGGGCTGGGGTTGGGACCGGGGCTGGGACAGAGCTGGGGCTGAGCCGAGACCGGGCTGGGACAGAGCTGGGACCGGGGCTGGGGCTGGGGCTGGGACAGAGCTGGGACCGGGGCTGGGGCTGGGACAGATCTGGGAACGAGCTGCGACTGAGCGGCACCGGCAGTGGGTGTCATGGACACACACACCGGGAGACCGCACATACCGATAGCTCCAGGGACAAGGCACACTCACATTAGGGCTGAAACACCTGTTTCATATCCAGTGTCCGCGTCAGACTTTCATACTGGCTCATTACTGTATACTACTGACTCATAACCTGCACTAACTCGACACAAGTATTATTTTCCATAGAAAACCTCAAAACTCAAACTTTGTTGATTTCCTGTCTGAGAATCAAGAGAGAAATGGTTTAATCCTTCTGTTCTACAAAATGGGAAGAATGCCTGAACTGAGGAAGTGGGGAACTACTGAAACCTTTGGTAGCAGGTCACTGTTGGACAAGGGGGGTGGGCACAAAGCACAACTGCATCATAGCAGAGGTTTCAGGGTCCTATGGGCTGGATCTGCAGCTGAAATAAATCATAGCATGTGTCTCAGACTGCGTAGCCAAGTGGTGTCCCTCTATCATGGAAAGGAGTGGGCAGGCACTGCTCCTGCTGCTGTTCCTGGGAGTTCATACTGCCCCTCTAATGCAGTACTCCTCTACATCGTGACCAGTGACAATTAACCAAATGTTAACACACCACTCATTAGTCTGAATCCCTGTAAAAGTACCCAGCACCACTACAACACTCAGAGTGACTCTGTTCATTCTTGGAGGGACCACAAGAGCTTCACTGCCTGTTTGCACGCTCCTGTCAGTAGCTGCTCTTGCCATCTACATGTCTGTCCTGCCTCACACTTCATGTCCACATAGAGGTTATACAAGAAGCTAAGCTTGTAACACTGAATTACAGACAAAGATGGGGGGGCTGCTGGTGGTGTAGTAAAAGTGGGGTTTTATTCAAACCAATTTAGTGCTAAGAAGGATTTGGGAAACAGATTCAGGTCAGTTAGAAATCAATAACCTGACTATTATAAATTCACAAATACATTTCTGCGTAACTTTTTCTTTACAAAGTTCTTTGCGAACTGCAGTTGAAATACATAAGAAATTTTTATCCACTGAAATGCTGGGATACAGCTGAAATGTGGAAACTGCAGGCCTTTGAGTTATTCAGGTCACATGAGCTGGTTCAGGGAACAGACTGTGAAGGACAGACTTGTACTGAGCATGTTCTCTCCATTTTCAGCAGACTGCTGGGGGTAAGCTCAGCTTTGGCCATACTGTGTGAGCTGAATATTCACAGTCTGACTAGAAGCACAAATCAGGCTGGGAAAAAAAGAAATGCAAGAATGAAGGAAGTCCTTGTTTTCCACTTCTTCTCTGTCTTCCATTTTAACTGGGTATATGAGAGAGAGCAAGGGAGTAAGACTGGCTGAAGAACTGCATTATGCACTGTGTGCCCTGAAGTGCAGAATATTGGGGAACTGAGGGATAGCCTGAGGTGACCAACTGATGCTGGACTTTATGATGAATTCAGGTCATTGACTTCAGATCTGGATGGCAACATCTGAATTTGGGATATTTAAATCTAGGATTAAAATTACATTCCACAGATTTTAAATCCCACTTTGAACCTTGGTCAGTTTACACATATAGGGATGCACCATATTTTAGAGCCCTTAACCATTTTCTATTCAGACTGCTGCAAAAAGGCTATGCAATATTATGTAGTTCAATCCCAGTGCATTAACCTAAAACTACCTTTCACATACTCCAATTCATTAACCAGTGTGGAATTAAGCTTGGAGTAAAATCTCCTCATAAGAACAAAGTGTGGGAATGTGTTAGGCCAAGCTCAGTTCTTGACTTGCAGGTAAGTAATATACTAGAAATTCACTTGCAATTATTTTAAAGCATACCTTAAAGTTTTTACTCTGTGTTCATTAGAGGTACTTCACAAGCATAGGGAAACTTCACTTATAATACAGCTAAGAAAACAAATTCCCACCTGACATCCTTCCCTCAGAACAAAATCCTATTGTGGCCTTGAAGGTTCCCAGCTATGATCTAAGAATGCAGCCTTGCTTTCAGGTGAAGAGGACTAAGAGAGTATGGGGCAAGATGCATTTTAAAATTTTAGTTATACTTTGTATAAAGCTTTTTACTGCAATACCATTACAGACTTATGTGTTTACAGTTCTAAGGCAAATATTTCTTACTCTTACCAGGTGTGTAAGTGGGCTAAAACCATTGAAGTTGGTGAGAGGCATCAGCACTTACAAGTTTTCATAAGGATACAGTTATATTAGATCTTACAGAAATGTATAGCAAATACAGTTGGTTTCTCTATAACCATATCTGAACAAGATGGGATTTGTATCACCAAAGTAGTATAAAAAGAAGAAACCACATCCTTGAGAAACTTAAGAAGTCCCAAAGAAAACCCACACCCTTGTCTGGCAATTTTTGAATGACCAAGGCTTCTGTATAACAAACATGCAACCAGCCTTGTCTATCGGAAAGATTCAGAAATTATTTAAGATTAGCACATGTCTAACTCTGGGTAAGCAGGTGACAGAGCACTATTCTGTTTTGCAACTCCATCCTTAAAATTGTCTGACTGTTCAGATTTCTTCCCATCCCTAAGCTGCATGTTTTACAATGGGAGAAGGAGAGAAAGGGTAAAAAAAGGGCACAGCGAGGGCTGGCTACTCACTAAAGCATGGAGAGCCAGGAGCTGAACACCATAGCACAGCTGGCAGGGCAGAGGCCTCCAAAGGCCAGGCCTCCCTTAGCACCTGAGCAGGACCAACATGAGAGGCCCAGAGGCTGTGGCCAGGTCTACCAAGCCCAGACCACCTGTCTTGACTCTATGGACCTTTCTGGCAATCACTTGACCATGTAACCCTGGTTACTGTCACTAGACCTGACCCTGACCCATGGACTGATGTCCTGGCTGGACCTTGTCACCACAAACAGCCCTGATGCTCTGGTTGACCCTGGTTTCCATCCTCAGCCCTGCCCTGTGCCCTGCACACAGGTGTGCCCTCAGGTGCCACACTGGGAGGCCCCTGCCCCATTTGCCTTGTGGCTGCTCACCTCCTGGTCCTACATCCCTCAGTGAGCCCCTGGACTCAGAGCCTCTGAGCCTCTGAATGAAAAGGGGAACCTGGATATTTATCTGTATTTCTGCTCAAAGGCAGGTTCATGACAATCATCCTATAGGCATTAGGCCGACTACTGTGACACGGGGGGAAGATCTCCCAGCCTCAGTGTGGGAAAGTGTGGAGTTCCCATGGACATTGATTACAAAAACTCCCATCTGAGGCCTCATACCATATCCTCCTGGCTGAGCCCTAAGTGAGTGGGAAGGGGCTGACAGCATTCTCACCACTGCAGCAGGTTACTGCACTGGGATCTTGAATAACAGTAGGTGACACAGAGGTCCAGAGGCATAACAGGAAAACACTGCAGGAGGCCATCAAAGACATAATTGATCCAGTAACTGGAATGAGATGTCTCAGAATAATTATGATTAACTGCAGGGTTTACTTAAGAACAAAGGATCAATACTCAGCTTGGGAGGAATGATTTGGTGGCATAACGAGTTTCTTTCCTTGTCACACTGAACACTAAACTCCCAATTCTCATACACTGGGAGAGAAAAAACATGTTTTCATGTTTTCCTGTAAGTAAAAGCTGCCAGGTTTGCCATCTTTCTGAGGACGCATACAGAAAATGAAGGTTGTGGAGCAGACAAAGTGGATTCAAGCAGTGAGTAGTGCACTCAGTTGCATTTCTCAGACTCAGCGCTTTCAGGCTTCACAAGGGAAGTACAAAGCCCATGTATACTCGCCCAGCTCAGTTTACTGGTAAGAATCTTTGTGAGAACAAAATTGGAGGTTCTTACAAGAAGGAGGCCAGCATACAGAGAGTACTTCAGGAGAAATGCTGGAAGGAAGGAAAGCAATAATGATGAGGTTGAAAAGTTTAAAGACTAAACTGAGTAGCATAAGATGACCTATTGAAAGGGACATCCTGAGAAATTTATCAGACCTTTTGTTGTTTCATCCATGTATGAAATAAGTGAGAAGATGCAAACAAAGATACAAGCCAAAAGCAGCAAGAAAATCTGTAATTTCTATTTGTGCAGGGGGAAATTTATTATTATTAAATAAAGTAACTCTTCTTCAATTTAATTGTTTCCTTCTCTCAGCTCAGTATATAAGTAGCAAAGAGGGATTCTGACTGAAGGGGACTGCTGCTTGACACTAATCTACTTTGAGTTCCAATGAGCTCCTACAAGACCCTGAGTAGGGCTTGCGAGACATTGGCCCATGCCAGCCTATACCGCAGAGCAGATTCAAGGGCTGATCAAGTTGCTCATGTGCAGGGCTGCTTCAGGTGAAGTAGCTAGGAATTAGCACACATTTGGCACAGACAGAACTGCTACTCACTCCTCCAAAATCAGTTCCTACCAGAGCACATTCTGAGTAGCCATATGTCCCAGTAGGCCAGATGCTGATCTCCACTATACCAGTGCAGGTTCTGACAAATATCTTATCTGGCTGGGTGTGATGTTCAGCCTTGAAGTTCATCTAACTGAAGAGATAATAAAACCACTAATAAATAATCTAATAAAACCACTCAAGACAATAGAACCCGCTCCAACTATCCTATGGGGAGAGATGGAACAGGGGACAGGAGGGGCAACCTCTGAGTGACAAAGGAATGCTCATATTCCACAGCAGGTTCAGGGGGGGACTTAGTGAAAACAGAAGTAGTGTGCTGGCCAATACTGAAACTATTCCCTTGGCCATGTAACTACACTGAAGTTAGGGTTGAGCAAAAATCAGGATTAATTTGGAAAAGGTCAAGGATCCTTTTTTTCCTTTAGGCAAGGGTCTGGAGACCAGCAGCAATCCAGCTAGAAAGTGCTGAATGATGGTAGTGAGCTAGCATGATATGGTTCTGCATTTGAAAAAACTATTTCTTTTGTTCCAGTTTACAACTATTAAGAAAATAACTAGAGAGGCAATTTGTAAGAGCAATCAGAATCCAACCCTGCCCTTATCAGCCTGTACTGTAGTCATGGATGCTCACAGCAGACACAAAAATGTTTTAGTCAGGGATATATCATTTCACTAGCTTTCTTCAAGCCCTTCCACTTCCACCAAAAAAAAAAAAAGAAAGAAAAAAAGAAAAGAAAAGAAGAAGAAGAAAGAAAAAAGAAGTAAATATGCCTTGAGCTTCATGATGCTGCAGCTTTGCTGAGCAAACATCTCATTTTCTGTAATGAAGTAAGTATATACCTACTTGGAGTACAAGATTAAAGCGATTGTTTACTCTAAGTGCTATGTAATGCAGACATAGTTGAAGATGCTTTTTGAAATCAAAGCAGAAATACACAAAGAAATAGTGAACACAGAACATGAATTATCTTTATAGCCCAAACCATACAGACATTCAGTTTACTGCTTTGTTTTACAAAAATCATAAAAATTTGTCATGCTCCATACAAGAAAGCTTTTCCTCTCACTGACTTGGTCAGATGTTAAAAACGTAACATGAAAGATTTTTCTGGTCTCATAAGCATGACTTGCCAACAAAGAAGTTTGTTCTACGTGAGGTACTACTGGATCAATAGGTAAAAGGCTGAAAGAAAACGTAACCTACCAAAGAATACACACATTTTGCTGGAACAATGTGTTGTCATTAGGTATAATTGGGCAAATGGTGGTGTGATCTCCAAAGTCTCAGTTGATCATATTCCCCTGAGTGCATTATCCAGTTAGGGGAAAAGTGCATTAACTATGCCTTGCTTTATTGTACTGCTGAAGTGGAGAGCAGGTGTGAGAAAACAAACAAGTTTGTAATCTTTGCTTGCTTTGTAAATGAATTCTTAATCACTCTGGCTCTTATTTCCATACAAGATCTAACTTTTTGATAATTAAGAGAGCCCTTTTGTGGCTCAGATAAGTAGCAGGTCGAAGAGGCTTTTAATTCCTAATACTAATACGTATGGTTTATTCAGGTCTTTCTAAATAGGCAGATAACAGCCCCCCCCCGCCCTTGACAAAACAAGCAAAGATCAACAACACAGTTTGTTGCCATCCTAGAATTACTTGCACTGAGAAGCAGGTCTTATTACATCAGGATGAAAGCAAAGTATCATTTCAGTCTTTGTCATGGGAATGTCTAGCCCCGTGCCAAATTCTGACCCTTCTTGATCCATCTGATCAGTATGCTGAATTAAATCAACTGGGGCTGAG
Organism: Gymnorhina tibicen; assembly: GCA_013399875.1. NCBI lineage: Eukaryota > Metazoa > Chordata > Aves > Passeriformes > Artamidae > Gymnorhina > Gymnorhina tibicen. Next base: position 1,109,642 of record VXAZ01009688.1, read on the forward strand.
CAGTCCCTATAATTCATGCAAGCAAGAATTTGGAGCAGTGTGGATAGGAAGAAAGAGGAATGAGACTGTCTTTTCAGTCATTATGTGCAATTAAATCTGATTATGGTTAACAGTGACACAGATGATGCTGGTCTAACACCAGCTGCCCCAGTTCTACTCTCAGTACCTCCAGCTGTGTGACTGTGCTCCAACCCTTGCACCCACAATTCGTTCTAAAACTAGTGAGTTCTTTGAACCAAGAAAAAAATCTGAAAATTATCACCAACTGCTGCTTAATTACAGTGTCACCAATCGAGTATTTTAGTTTTCTCCCCAGTCTTTCTGGTCTCCTAAAGGCAGTTTGTTCACTGTGACAGATGCCCAAAGGAAAAATGCTCCCCTGCTAAAGAACCCTGGGGGAAGGATGTATGTCACCTGGCCAAACAACTCAAACTTCTTTCTTTGCTCTTTAGTGGCTAAATTAGGAAGTCAGAGTGTTCTTGTTTTCAAGTCTCATATGAGATGTGAGACTTAATTTAAAGACATCTTGTTCAGTCAGAAGCATCTAAATCGTCATTGATTGTTTTTCCTTAGTTGGATATGTAAGTCTCTTTAAAAACACAAACCGTTTGTTATTTGTGCTCTGTCCCCATTGCTAGACAGGCTACAGGGTTTGTGTTAACATTACTGGAATAAGAAAAATATGGGTTTGGACAAGTCAAGCGTGAACTCTTACACTCCTGAGCACCAGGAGAATTGCCACTGAATTGAGACTAAGTTGTTCAGGCACAGTCACTTTAATTAGAAGCATCTGCAAGGACCCTGGAGAAAGCACATCTGGTTGGAAAATTTCCATCAACATTTGGATGCTGAAAATTCAGTAACACAAGGACAATATTACTTTATACCGGTTAAAGATAATAGGATGGCTACAGCTCCCCTTTGGTTCATTGGACTCTGAACAGCACAGCAGCACCTGCAGGTAGAACCCTCTGAGCAGTGTTAGGAAACTTCCCTGTCTCATCCAGGAGCCACTCTGCCATTCACACTTGCACCACCTGAGCTAGGACTGAGGGCCCCTTCACAGCTGCTACCCACCCCCTCACACAATCAGACCACATCTCCTTACCAGCTCTATTGCATCTTGGTGCAATAACTAAATAACAAAATAACAGCTCAATCTGGTGCCTCAGAGGAAGGTCAAAGGAACCACTGGGTTTTATACCCTCACAGACTAAGCAAGGCAAAGTCTGAGGGTCTTCATCTCCTGCCATGTCTCTGAGTGTCCCTCACCTGGCTGGGCCACAGGTCCCCAGGCCCTTTGCTAAGCAAAGGGTCAGCAGTTCACAGCCTCTTGCCTGGGGCTCTCACCCCCAAAGCCCAACCTGGAGCTCCACTGCAGCTGCCCCACCCCACCTACCGGCACTGAATGGATTCCTCAACAGCAGAATTTCCTTAGCTCTGTCGCCCGCCGCAGCCACCATGGCCCAAATCCTGAGAAGAAATGCCACTGAGCAGAGGAGTTGTTGTTGCCTACCAGATAAAAAAATTTACTCCAGACTGGACCAGAAACAATTAATAGACTATTTCCTATTCATAAACAAGAAAACAAACAAACTAACAAACCACTCTACTTCTAGCCTCATGCTACTTAACCTTTATCTTAGTTTCTTTGAAAGAGTAAATCCATCTACAATAAAACTCCATTGAATTATTGCCTCAACCCCAACCATGATTCAGTCTTGAATGTGAAATCAAGGGAGATTTGACAGGGAGGAATTTGATTCTGCTACAAAACACTGCTGATGCAAATTTAAAACAGAGGATTTATCAACTGCTGTAGCATCCACTGGAGATGCTTAAAAGACATTCCTTTGAGAGGAAACATCTTCCAGGGTCTTCTAAGCTTCATAAAACAGTTATTTTTTTAGCACCATTATGAAGAAACTTTCTTTGGAGACTAAACATCCACTTCATTTGATCCCTTCCCCAAATATCCCAGCAAAAATAACAGGCAGCCACTTAATGAGTCACTTGTTTATTTTGGTGTCTTTGAAGCATGGATGTAATCAAGGACTTATTCTACATCTATACAATTTCAAGGGTTGAAGTTGATTCACATGCTATAGTAGGGCTCTGCTTCTGCTCTCACAGCCAGAAAAAGAGTACAGTACCTGGTACCTAGAGGCTGCCACTGTTCCATATGTTGTCAGATCTTCAAAGGACCAAAGTGACCAAGACAACAACTACTTGAGCAAACCTGGCTAATTCCTTCGTGTCTAAATGGGAAAGATAACCCTTTGAAAAGGTCGTCACTTAACTGTAAATTCATGGTCATTACACTGGTTTTAATTTTCATGTTGTCAATTTGTCAGGCAGCTGAGAACTCTGAACAGCAGAATTTAGTGGTAACAAAACTTGTAGTCTGCAGAACTTGCAGTCTGCTAAATTATTAAGTAGGGAGGTCCAGACTATATCACCATATAGTCCATATTCTGAAGCAGAAGTCTTCAGACAATAAACCATGATCTACTGTATAATCAGATACTGTTTTACCTCATAAGGTCCCCAAACTCTCTACTACTGTAGATCACTAACCTTGTAATTAAATGGTCTGTAGCTACCTGAGGCTGAAAAGGACTTAATAACCTTGCAATTTAAGTTTGCTACAGAGTGAGCACATTGCACCTGTCCTGACTGGCAAAACTGGCTTCTTTATCCAAACCAGCAAAAGAACATGCTAACTCGGAGCCCTCTTTACATATAGGTCAGAGCTCCTCTGTAACCACTGCTCTACTGGATCTGGCTGGGACAGAGTTAATGCCAGTCCCAGGCAGCCTGCATGTCAGAAAGTGCTCCCTGCAAAACTGCTCTCTGGATTTGAAGCCATTTTACACCTATGCTGTATGGAATGCCCTAGTTTACACCAAGGTAAAGCCTACTCTTGGGGGTATCAGCAACTGACAAGTTCTAGCCCATGTAGAGGGATGGTAAGTTTTGCTTCTGGAAGGCAAAATCCACATTATCTGTCATCAACACTGGGGTTCTAGCTCTTTAAGTAGAGAATTTCACTTTCTCTTGGTACTCCTGCACACAATTTTTTTTCTAAGTTAGGCACCCATCTCACACTACAGACAGGAAACAGGAATGCATAATGTAAACACTTTTAAATGGATCTCTGCAAGATTATCCCTGTTCTTCAATTTACACAGGGTCTTACACCAGTCTTGATGCAGGAGCCTTAAAAAATGTTTTTACTGCTGGAAAACCTGTCAGACCCCGAACCTGAGGTGATGTGCTCTTATGCAGAAACTATAAGGGATGTACAGAACTTTTCATTTTGCAGAATTCTGTGAAGATCTTGTGTGTAAATAGATCAGAGCTACTCCTGTCCATCAGAGAGGTGACAAAGGCATTCAGATCTAAGGACAGGGAGATGTGCTGGGCTGAAGTCTCCTGATTCTTTCCATCTCACCATGCTAAAGAGCAGCTGGACCATCACTGATAGAAACAAGTTTCAGCTAGAGATGTGAAACAATATAGCACAGTCCCAGCTGAACTATGTAACAGACTCACATATGTAGGTATCCTTAACTTAGCATTCACCTAGCAGTGATTTCCAATTCCTCATTACAGGCTGTATTGACCAATGCTATGCACCTTCAAGTAAAGAAAACTGCTACATGCCTTCTTCCATCCCATGCAATTACTTTGCTCAGTACCCAGCCCCAAGCAGAGTTGAAAGTGATTCTAGTGAAGATGGAGTTACTGTTTTTCAATAAAAGCATACGTAGTTGTAAAAGGTCAATCAGATTACCCTGGTGTTGTCTTAGACATAATTTGTTATTCAAATGACAATGGTAATGGGTTTGTAAGTATAGCTAGTGATCAAAGGCACTACCTACTTATCAGGCAATCCGTGGCATTTTCATAATTTGCCCATGCAATAAGACCTAAGCTTCACTTACTCAACATGAACAGCAGAAGCTCAGAAATAATCAGAGATTATTGCCAAGATTATCTAGAAAGTATTTTAAAAACAGTCTGTCAGCTTCTTTGTCTTGATAAGCTATTTCAAATGTCAAAATATTGGGTCATATTTTTTAATAGAAGCTATAAAATATAATGTTATGAAAGTTTCAACTTTGCATCTTCCATGATGGTCTCTGAATCACTCATGGAAACGCAGGTCTGAAAGCAACTCCTAAGACGGTTTTTTTTACTTCTTCTAGTTGCTTTATGTTTTTTACAGTTTCTAGATCTGTAAGCATTTTCTAGTTACCTATAGATCATCACAGAGGAAATTTAACAAAATGATTGCTTTTATTAATGTCCTTTTCTCATCCTTTACAAGTAATTCCAAACCCTGCATTCTCTTGTATCAAAGTTGAAAATCATTGATGCATTACAACTGTCTCTACATTCAAGGAAGACCATCACCAGCCATTCCAGGAGTGCATTCTAGAATTCCATCACACTGTTTAGGTGTCAACATAGAACATTTCAAATCTGATAGAAACTTCGACAAGCAAAGAAAGAAATCTGGAGGAGAGAACTGTTTTATCAAAGGCATCAGCAGTTTGTAGAAAGAATCCTGTGAAATTGCTGATATTTCATATATATATGATATACAATTGTGTTGTCACAATTGACCACACCAAACCTTCACCAGAGTCCAATTATTAAACACAAGTTTTCTATTCATCGTTTTCTTGACTTAAATTTGCATGCCAGGCCCACTGGGCTTGGTGAAGTCTACTTGCTCCCTAGGAAAAACCCTAACCAACTATAAATAACAATTTTTACTTCTCTCGTCATGATTTGCGACTTTTAAAGAATGTCACAAGCATCAAAACTCACTGTATTGTATCACTATAGCTTATTTGTGGACAGGGACACAAAACTCAGACATTTAAGGGTCTACCTAATTCTAATTACCATCTATGAAAAGTCTGACTCTGATTTTAATTACAGTTGGATTTCTGCCTCAATGAGCCACCGACAATCACAGAGCAATTCAGTGGAAGAGACAGAAATAAAATCAGCTCAGTTCTCAGACTCCATTCTAACCAAATAACCACGTGGTCTCCCAGCTTGATGCTTATAAAAATACAACATACATGCTGTAGTTTCCATCTGCAAACCATTCTCCAGCTACTTTTAAATGTATCTTTGTTCATTTTCAGGCTCAGCTGAAAACACCCAGGGGGAAGAGAATGACACAAAACCTGAGAGGCATATAGACTTTGTGCCTCACAATCGTCTCAGCAGAAGCAGGTGTTAAATGACTCAAGGAACTCTTACTCCAGTGTTACCTGTTCATTCACTCAGCTTCCCTTGGGATGCACAGTGTGTGCCAGTTGGACTGATGTGGAGAGGAATCCACGAGAAGATCACAGAAGCCATTTGTAAAAATCAGTACTACTCCTGGTCTCAGCAGATACCTCACTGACCACATACTTGCCTTTATTGTCCCATAAAGAGCAATGTCTAGTATTTTTCCAATAATTATAATCCCTGCCCCCAAACTGGCAGCAGAGTACCTACTGATTCTCACTTTATGCTGTTTGCTTGTAAACAAACCCATTAAGCACCAGTGGAAAAGTCTATTGTTATTACAATGACTATAAAAGTTATAAAGGTGCAAATTACATAAAGGTCATTGCTGTTATGTAGCTCATAGTACAATATGAAAATTGTCTTACTTGAACAGCTGGTTATGGACACCTTCTTCCTCCCCCTCCAAGTCTCCCAGTTGCGCATCAAGCTTCATCTAAACGACTGTGAATGACGGGCACAGCATCATGAGGGGAGCAGTTCTATACCGAGTACTCTGTGAACTTCCCTCATATTAACCAGGTAATTCACTCAACCCACGGAAGAAAGGACTTCCCAACTTACTGTGCTCTGCACAATGCACACATGGTGGCATATCAGATCTCTGGTGGCTTTTGTGGTTAGTCGAGTACTGGCAGTAGCACTTCCCAGTTGACTTCTAGCCACGTCTCTGGTGCCATGAATCCATACCTTTGCTATAGTGAAGGCTTGGATTCTAAGTAAGAGCTTCCAGTTTCCTTGGTGTCATTAGTAATGGTTGCAAGTGACAGGAATAAAAAGCAACTATTCTTGTAGCCATGTGCTCTGCAGACACAGAGGGACTAATGGACAGTACCAGAAACTGTAAAGTGTATCATTTCTATTTGCTAAGACCTTCCTTATAAATGGCCTGTGCTGGAATCAGACAACAAAACCTGCAGATGTCTTCATCCTGCTGGTAATGGCAAGTGAGCAGCTTTCTTATAAGCCTTTTCTCACACAAAGGGAAGAAATCATGCCAGGATAAAATTACTATCTTCTTTCTTTCATATCCTTTTGCAACACTGCAGCAAAGTTCACAAATCAAGTGTAACCTGGCTCTGATTACCTTGATGCTGATTTACAGCTACCCAAACTCTTGAAATATTGTATTTATGGCCAGCACAACTGACATGATTACTCCACCCTCTAGTATAATCATTTCATACACCTCCAGGTGCATGTGCAGAATAGGTGTAGGTGCATACGTAGGTTTATGTATATACACCTAGATTTCATTCTAAATCTCTTGGGAAGACAGTTTCAGATTTTACTTCAGTATAGTACTTACCACAACACGATTCTGATCTTCACTGTGGCTGTGCTACAGGACTCTTAAAATCAGTAGCTGAAAAGATAAAATGTCTAATTTTACTGCAGGAACATGCTCAGCAAATTTAAGCTCTCACAAAATAGCAGACCAAATAACTTTTAGTAACTATTAGGAAAATAAAGGTACTAGAAAAAAAGACAGCAACAGTTCATTAGTGAAATCCAGCATAACACATTCATCATCACAGGCACACAGAAACACTGAGAAGGAGCAATACCTGAACTTTTATCTATTTCAACCAGATCAGCTGATGTGACTAGTACCAGAAGTTAACTTTGTTAGTTAAACCACATTCCTGTTCAAAATTCCTCTCTACATCTGATTCCAGGATGCTCCTTCAGTAGAAGAGCTGTTCTTGGGTGTTGTGTATAGGTAGGCACAAACACATCTGCCTTGCTGAGGTGGTCCTGCCACAGGCCCATTTCCCTTTCTTAGCAGATCAACACAGACAACTTAAGGGTAAATCACATTTGTACTGCATCCTTAAAGCCAGGCTTGAGGTCAGTTTACAGAATAATTTATATAAATGAACAGCTGTCTTTTACAATAACTGAAAGCAACAGTAAGATACAAACTTCTTTAATTTTAAAAGCTGCTTTAGAAATATCTAAATTTTGAGAGGACGATGTTCTACAGTCAGGCACAAGGGAAAGTTCTGGAACTTTTCATTCTGCTTTTACACCTTCTTCTTACTTGTGCTCTCCGATTTCCAACCATTGGCCATGCACCATGTCCGTCAAGCTTCAGGAGCTTTGGAGCTTTGTACCTGACAACTGAACCAGCCGGGACCGGCAGGCAGACTGTCCAAATATGCTCTGTGCTGATCACTCCTAGTGAACTGGATAGGAGTACTGGCTGCAAGCTGAGGATTGTGGACTTCAAAATCCAAACCAACACTTTCAAACGCTTGGCGCCAAACACTAAATCTCTTAGCAACTCTTCTCTACCTCACAAATTTCCACCTCTTCACACCCAGTTATGGCTTCTCTGTCATAATTAGTATGCGTTAGCAGTGAGTGTAAGGGACCGTCACAGAGCAAACACATAACCGTGTAACTTCTTTAATTGCTATAAAAGTAGTGATCTTCTATCTACAACCATCCAACTGATTTCGCAGTTTACTTGACAGTGTGAATCAGACTTCCTTCTGAAAAGTAAGCTGGATGTTTTTTATCATCCCAAATCAAATGTCCCCAAATCTATTCTTGCTACATGATGAAACCTACCCCAGTTCAAAAATGGTATTTTGGCAAGGTGAACTGAGCTGTGAATTTGCTTCATCCAATGATTAAATCCCTGTTGGAAGTGAACAAGGATTTCTTGGGTCCTGTCATTAGCAGCTGTGAAAAAACAACAAGCTTGGCAGCTGGAGGGAGTTCTTTTGGTGCTTGGAGGCATAGTCTTGCTTGTTTCATTAAATGACATTATTTGGTTTGAAAGATCCTGGACTGTGCCTGAAACAAGAAACAGGGCACAGTGATATTCTTTCTGAAGATGGCCAATTTCTTCCCAAATCACAGGGTTCTTTGGACTAGAAAACTTATGACCATGCATAAACATTGTGGAGATAATTATAAAATAAAGAACCACTACGATGAATCTATTGAGATCTTTAATTCCAAACTGCCACCATCCCAGAAGGAACAAACTGTGAGTTAGTCTGATTCTTAAGTATACAATTAAGCCTGTCAAGTTTTGGCTCCATAATATGCTGTTTAATATTGAAAAATCTGTCAGTAAACCAATATGTGGCATTAATGTCGTAATGCTTCGGTTTTGCTTCCTCATGGAACAATAAAACTATTTAGCCGAGACAAGCAACATGTTATTTATACACCTTTTGGCAACAGTTTTAATGCTATGTGGGATACTGCCCTTTCCTTCTAATATAATAGTTCCCTTTTTGGATTGAAATTGATGAGGGGAGCTGTGTATGTGTTCCATGTGGAATTAATTCAGTAATTCTATTAAGGGCTTCCTCACAAAGAAATAAATGTTCTCAATCTCCTTCAATACTCAACCTACTCATTATTTAAAACAGAAGGCCTAATCTCTCCCTATATTAAGTTTCCTCAAAGGGTTTTCTATTAGTTTCAGTGAATTCAAAAAATTAAGCTTCAACACTTTCATGGTTGCAAAACTATGAAACTCTGGGGCTTCCAGTCAGAGCAGAAGGTTTTGCCACTTCTGGAATTTTTGAGCGGGAGGGTGTCAACTGAAGGTTACACAGCCTTCAGAAGGGATCCTTTACACATCCTTACCATGTTCAGGTCATGCTTCAAGTGCCATTCAGCGTCAGCCAGCAGAACTTCTAATAATGTCATCAGATTCTCCAGGCCAATTCCTTCAGCTGGCTCTAACTAAAGCTTGCCCCCAAAAGGCCTCAGAGCTCACATCACAAACAAGTGTTTACCACTACAGACACTTGCATTAAGCAACAAGAGAAGTACCATGGTGGGGGCTCAGTGCTGGAAGAAACAGAACACGGTAGACAAGTTACCTTCATTTCCCTTCCTAGATTTTATATTTGCAGCTAATGAAAATGAATGGGAAAGCTGTCCTTATTATTCCTCAAGGGTTTTGGTTTTGTGATGACTTGCAGCAAAACCAGCTGGGCTGTGATAAGCTGTGCAGCTGCCCTCAGCGAAGCCCCCCTGGCTGCACAAAGGGATCACTTTTGCTAACGCTGACAGTGACCACGGTAGGCTGCATTTCAAAAACGTCCTTCATGTGTCATTACATCCACTCAGTACTGTCTAGGTCCATTTACTTAGCAAATGAATTCTGGGGACTAGTAGATAGAAGTTGCTTGGAATGCTGCCTCCAGTAATGATTAATATTTAATACATGGTTTGTAGACTAGGTATAATATCTTGTATTGTAGTGACATCTATTGCCATGAAAAGCTGACAGTTCTGGGGGATCACAAGTCCTTTTTTAGTCCTAAGAGGAGAGACAAACTTCTAGATACGAATGCATTTCCTCAGGTCTAAGAAAGGTTTGTACTCCTGAAGGCTTGCCTCCCTTGTAAAACTATACTATGAGTCTAATAATAAACCATCTAAAGATCATTGTGGCTGTACACACTCTGTCACTCTGATGTCAAAATCAAAATGAAGAAAAGCTGGAATTAGATGTCTCACAAAAATACAATACATCCTCCTGCAGGGCAAACTATTTACCTGTTCTTATGCAGGAAGGATCATGTTAGGAAGATCACATGGAAAAAGAGAGTTGTCCACCTATTACTGATACCCATCTCCCCAATTTTCTGCCTGAGTAGTTCAATCAAGGAACAAATTGGGAGGAGTGATATAAGCAAACTGTGCTTTTGCATTTTCCAGAGAAAACAAAAGAGCTGATTTGCCTCTCATTTCTGTTAGCAAACAAGTAATTCCTAATTCACGGCACTGTTAACAAGAGGAAGTTCAGACAGAACATCTCAGATTTGCAGTCATTGCAAGAAATACAATTCAGGAAACATCCAAGAGGATAAAGTTATTTAAAGAGATGAAAAGATCGAAACTACAGTCCTAGTGGCAGTGTACAATTAATAAAAATTAATGGAATGCCTTAAGTAGCCTTAAGGAGGTTCTCAAGTCTCTCTCTAAGTCTTGCACACAGAAGTAATGTCATGTAGGTAATCTTTTAAATGAAAAAGATGTGTGTCATGTGAGGTACTAAAAACCAAACCTGTTTTCAATAAAGGAATGCTAAGTGAATAGATTCTGGTCTCACTTCCTGACTCTAAAACTACTGATCTGTGACCAAGGGCAAACTGCTTCAAAATTCAGCATCTCCTAGTGAAACTAGTACCAAGTGCAATGAATCATTAATTTCAAACAAGAGTATGTTTTATTCCTATAGGTCAAGAAAAGCAGTTCCCACAACAACTTCTATATTTCAGGATTCCTAGAGGGATGGCCATACTAAAAATCAGCGATGTACTTCAGTTACTTATCTCTGACAGTGACAAGAGCAAGGCAGTCAAAGTAAGATGTAAAAATTCAAAAATCTGCCAAGGAGAACTTTCTGCTTGACTCCGGGATGTCATGGCTGACTAACTGCACAAAAACATGAGTGTCTATATGCTTTAAAACAGAGATCAGACTTGGGTTAGGAGCAGATTTTCTCATTATTCACCTTTGAGATCTTTTTAGGGACCAACTGTATGGCCAGTGACAGCCTCAATGCTAAGGCCCCATTGCTACGAACACCAACACTGAGCCGGACAAGCGCTCAGCACAAGTAGAGGCACCAGGCTCCTGGTGACGCGTGGTTAGTGACTGCAGTCAGCAATACAAGCAACATGTTGGAGAAGGGAGGAACACAGACCTCACAGATCATATGCAAGGGTCTGACTCTGGTTTTGGAGGAGTTGTCTGCCTCCCAGTTTCTTCATTTAGAAGCCCTTTGAGAAGCTGGGGTGCCCTTGAGAATGTTTAAAAGAAAAATGAGGAACTTCCTCAATGGAGCTGATACAAAAGATTGAGGGACTTGATGCACCTGTGACAAAATACAGCAGTCGGACAATGAGGTTGAGGATCACAGTGGTGCTGAAATGCTGTATTTAGGTATGAAATGTGGTAGTTCAACATCTCAGTGCAATTCTAGAACCTACCAGAGACTTAACACGCACTGGGAGCCAAACCCTGTGCTGAAACAAGCTCTGGGCAAGTCTGGGGTGTCAATGCATTTGTGACAAGACAAAAAAGTATAGCTTGGAAGACTCTGGGGTTTGAGAAAACAAATTCTCCCTCCTACCCATGAATTCATCTCAATGTCATGAGTAATTGTGCAGTGAGGGGAAGGAAAGAACATTTACACTTATAAAATAAATCTCCAGAAATCTTTTAAATAGAAAAATCACCTGCGGGGGAAATGAAACTGAAAAAAACGTGGCTGGAAAAAAGCAAAACAAAACTCTAAAAGGAAGGATATCATATTAAAAAGAGACAGTTTTCCAGCTGTGAAATAGAAAAAGGACATTTTTCAGGAAAAAAACCTGACTCTTTGAGGTGCTTAATTTTAACCTTCTTCCTCTAAACAAAGGAGTAAAACTCTACTAAATGAGTCCAAAATAAGAAAAAAGTCTGAACAAAGAGGTAGAGCTGGTCAGGCTGCAAGTCCTGGGCATTGCACTGTGAATGTAATTTTGCACTTGCTGAGGAGCTTTGCATGGGGACGTAATTGTAACACAGGACTTCCTCCATGTTCTCTAAAGGTAAGCTCAAAATTGTCAAGAAGTAGATTTTAAGGAGAATGAAACCAGGCAGTTTCCCATTTCATCAATGCCCACTTTCATTTATAGGGCAATACAGTAATTGTTTAAACTCAGGTGTTGTGCCTGAGAGACCTTAAGGAGTTACTACACCTAAGAAATGCCAAGCAGCTGTGCCCCCTGTATGAGCAGTACTGTGTGGAGCAATGTCTTAAATAGACAGATGGGTTAAAGACAGGGAATCTTATTTCTAGTTACAATAGCACAATGCTTTTTGAGGCACATAGCAGCAACATAAACATGTTTTAATATTTAATGCTGTGCACCCCATATTCTAAAATACTCTTTGTGGAAGCTTATGCCAAAAAAATATGAAACTGTAAGCCAGAAACTGTATAGTGTCATTCAGAACACAAACCCATGGTATACACTTATTTAAATATAATCCATTACATTTTTGCCATTGTCTTTCTTCCCTAGCCTAATTAATTACCTACCTCTCTGCATTTACTCCAAAACACTTGCTTAATAGAGGACAGACAAGCTTAGTTTTTTTAAGCAAAGAAAGCCTCCTTTTTTTTATGCTGAGTTACATAAAATTCAACATAATCTCTTTAGAGAATGGGAAAATAACAATTTCTGGGAGTCGAGCATGGGTATATGGAGGCCAGCAGATAACTGTGAATCTTAAAATGCATTCAAAATGTAGCTCTCTGAGAGCAGTAAAAAAAACCCCACCACATCATATCCCTTAAATTACCTCAGCGCTATTTGCATAAAGGGTCCAGAGGCAGTACAGTATAAGTACAGAGACGTGAGCCGTCCAGAGAGCACACAGCAACGCTTCCGTTGGATACTCCGTGTGCCTGCGGCAGCAAAAGGGCAATTCTGAAGCTCAGATGCACGAACAGCTTTAAAGGACTTGGCAGATGCATCAAGCAAAAATCTGAAACTACAAATCAGGTAATTTATCAAGTAATTTCCTTTTTAGCAGATTCTACCTTTCTGTTTAAAGATTGCTCTGAGTCAAATAGCCTATGCAATGTTCTTAGGGCTGTTACTCAAGGATTTAATCAGAACTGACAAAAACCTACCAATAAGAAAGGCAATAAACTCATTCTCCATTTTAAAAATTTATAGAGCTTCATAAAATTGTGCATTTCTTTTATGTTCTGAAGACATAATTAAGCTAAATGATTGCTATAGTAGTATTAAAGATGTATTCCATTCTACTGAAGGAACTCTGCTTACTGTAAAATAAATCCCTCAGTGTGTTAGAAATAGAAAAACACTTGGTATCTGGGCAAGAGGTAATAGAGGATACAATTATTATTATGTCTCTGAAAAAAATATGAGGTGCTTCCCTCACTTCTTTCCATGCAAGAAATCTCCCTGCCCCACAGAGCAGAGCTGTCTTTTTATCCTGACAAATACCCAGGCACATGGCTACTTTAAATGTACAGAAAAAGATAGTAAAAAACTAGGCGATTATTTAGGTTTGGCTTTAACTAAAGGTGGAATGGAATTGCTGCTAATCCCAGTATCATTTTAAAATGAACCCTTAGCAAAGGGAATTGCCTGGTGGAGATAGCAGGTATATGTGTCTGTACCTTGTGGGTACAGAGTTCAAGGGGGAAATTATGTTTGCCTCTTGGCAGAAGGCAGAGTAAAATCACTATTTTTTCAGAATCACCTGTGCCTCAGGAAGTTCATATCATATTTATTCTGCCATAAAAATGAACAACTGCCTGGTTTTAATTATGAAGAATTTAGATTCTTTGGAGGATAAAAAACAAACTGAGAGGTTAGTAACAGAAATGAGGAAAGACCCTAAGAGATTTCAACCCCTGCAGCAGTGCCATATTTGTTTTTCAGTGTCTGGAAATATTGCTGTTATTGCTAGGTTTGCTTGCTCCATCCTTCTCCCCTGTTGTTCTCTGTCCTATGGAAGTTGCAGGAACCCCTGTCCCACAATGCCATCTATCCAGCTGTCACTGCTACTCCTCTGCTTGACCTTGTGTGGTGTTTGCTTCAATGGGGGACATCTCCTTCCAGAGGAGAGTGAGAACATGGGAAGAAGTCCCCTGGATGACATCCTTCAGAGATCTGAAAGCCTCATTCTTCAGTCTGTCCTCAAGAAAGCTGAAAAGGAAGAAGAGATTAATAAAGGTATATATCCCACTGGGGACACCCCTTTGGTGATTGCATAGCACTTGGCTGAGAACATTAGATCCAAGGTATCATTTCCAGGTTCTGATGTTCATACTTAGCACTAGAACTAAGGGGAGGGGAAGGATAAGAGGGCTGCTGCAATACACTGACAGACAGTTCTTCAAAGATGCTTTCTTCTCTAAGATCTCTTTGCTCAGGAAAGGCCGTACTATCATTAAGCAGCTACTGCATAATAAAAAGCTAGAAGCCTGTCCCAGAAAAATGGCTTGTCCGGCAGGTACTTCCCTAGGGAAGCTCTAAGAGGACCCATGAAGGACATTCTGCAGTTGTGGACCGTATACCTAATGTAAATTCGAGGTGGGGGTGCTGCCATTCACCTACTACTTCAATCCACTGGTTCCTACCCACCAAGAGAGGCGGGCTTTTTCCATGGTTGGGAATGCTAGAGGCTGCTTCACTGTCTGCGGCTCCCACCTTGTAGATGCTCTGCTACCACTAGTCACAGCAGTAGAAGATCACACTCAGGGATTGCAAGAAACAGCACGTAGGTGCCTGCCAGCAAAAAGGAGCACAGGGCCCTTCCAGAGATGAGCTGGCCCCAAGTGCCCACTTGGAGGGAGGAAAAGCCATCCTCCCTCTTCGCATCAATGCTGAGAATTGGTTGTGTTGATCCAAGACCTGAAATATTAAAAAGAGCTTAAGAATGAGTAAGAGATACTAATAGTGTTATGACTGTTAGCTGGAAATACTGAGTTGGCTTTCAAAGAGCAACAGATTACGATCCTGCTCCACAAATTCCTATTATAACTTCCTTAGTGAAGATTATGGGGTCTCATTAACATTATTTTTTTCCTTGGACAGAATCAAATGCCCCTCTGCTACAGTGGCTTTCCAAAAGACAACAGCCTGGGAAAAAGTACCTAAGTAACCTGGAGAAGAGACAGCATCCTGGAAAAAGAGATGTTGAGAAAGACACATCTTATGGACACATCCAGAAGAGGCAGCATCCAGGAAAAAGAGAGATAGAAGATGACCTTGATGTCTATCTGGAGCTGAAAAGGCAACAGCCTCCTGGCAGAAAGTCACTGTTGGATCAGTTTGCTAACAGCCCTAGGGCACAGCTAACCTACCTGAATGAGTTATCCAAAGGAGAACATCGAGGCAGAAGATATCCGATGTACAAGCACCAGCATCTTAGCAAAAGAGGCTGGAATCATGAGGCAGACCTATATGGTGAGAAACGCCAGCATCCTGGAAAAAGGCACTGGAGTTCTGACAGCTCAGATGACACAGGCCCCTGCAACTTTCAGGAGTCATTCACCTGTCACAAAGGCAGCTTGTTGCTTGATTTAGTAGAAGATGTTAGCAGAGACAGGGTAGAAGAAAAGCGTCAGCACCCAGGAAAGAGATCAGCATGGGAGAGTGAAACAGAGGAATGAGAAAATAATTGTGTAGCATTTGCATTTGGTGAAGTAAACTGCCAGATCACCAAAACATTCCGTTCACTCCCTTTTGGCTTCCTGTTGCTGACCTCTGCACCTATCTTTCAGTGTGTTAATGTTCCCATCTGAGTTAATGGCTTTGTCACACACTTAAAGCAAAGGAACTAAAGGACCCATCTGAATGGAACAGGCAAGTACTGAGAATCTTCAACTCCCCCACTTTAGAAAGAGTGCTTATTTTCTTAGGAGCTCAGACCCCAGAAGAATCCAACTATGTGTTCCTAAATGAATAAAATAGGATCTTAAATTTCTGTTCTGATGCTACTGAAGTAGAATAATTATACGGTTTCCTCTCACATCAGCGAAATCAGTAAATAAATAGCGAGGGAGAAAAAAGAACATATGCCAATTGTTTCAAAATGAAATAGAGCAGGTTTTCAGTTCTAAATGATAACATTCTGGAGACCTGAGTCCTTGTACACTATAATCTGTCCAGACAGTAAGCACTATAAAGAGACAGGAACAGTTTCAACTGGAACAAAATAGATGAGTGACTTCATAGTTTGACTTGGAACTGGCACAGGAAAACCCTTTTCACCTAAGGGGCTACAGACTGCAAAGGGTTAATGCATCCCTGAACATCTCAAGCACACGTTGTGACCCTCCCTGACTGTGTACAGCCCACACTAGAACTCCCACCCTGGTGTGTCCACACTTCAGTCATGCCACTTGAAATCATGCCTTCTCCTCAGACATTTAATAATAAAGCAAGAAGAGATCCTTTCCTTCCAGTGAGGATTTCTGATTTCTCTCCTCTCAAAGGAATGCTTTTACTTTCTGTGGTCAGACTTCCAAAAGTGCTTATTTGATATGAATTATTCAATAAACATGAATAGTCAACTCTCGTGTCCTTACTGGTTGTGCAAACACAGTGCAGTAATGTGAAAAACATACAACCAATTCAAGGCTAAATAAATTAACATCAAAGGGTATTTTCGTACGTGCAATCTCCTTGCATGTTGGTGGTCAGCACATGCTTGTACTTAAAACTATTTCGCTACTGAAGTGGAAGGATGGTAGACTCCCTTTTCAAATCTTCCACCTGTATGACACACAAAATTATGCATCTGGGCTAAACTCACATCAATCGTGTCACCCACTTCACAGGGAACTTGATGAGAAGATGATTTCCTGTTTGTGGGTCTAAACAAGAGATTTACTGATTTTTGCAAGTGATATGCAATTACTGAGCACACTGAGTTACTCATATCACTTCTTGTACATTCAAAGAGGTTACAGCACATCAATATTTTGCTAGAATGTTATTTTTACAAACAAATTAGTATATTTCCCATCAACATTCATCCTCAATACCACTGAGACGCATTAGCTGTCTTGGAGCTCCTCTTCAGTTACAGAAGTCAGCTTTGCCATATGGTTTAGCTACCCTGAAGAAAAGTAATTAATCGTTTCACAAGTTTCACTGAAGTTAGATGCTCACAAGCTGATCAACACTTAACATGGTCTATCAAACAATTTGTAACTTTGGAGGTAATATGCTGTTCAGTATGTGACAGCATACTAATGTCTAATGGACAGACCTCTTCTATTGCCAGGGGGTTTCTAATAAACAAGTGCTGAAGAAATCCTTAGAGAAGATAGCTGGGGACATTCCATATACTTCAACTTCCTTCAGCACACTTTCTATTTATGATGCCTTTAAAAATGTTTCATTTGAATTTTATCAGGAAAAAAAGATTTCTCTGAAGAATACCATTTCATATACCATTTTTGGCAGTGAATGAATGCTTCTTAAACCCTGGGGAACACCACTTGCTATGAAACGTTCAAAATAAGTGAAAAACATGAAAGAAAAAATTATCAAGTGGGTAAACATGGGTGACAGCAAGGATTACATATTTCAAAAGTTCTTTTTTTGTTTTAAGTAACTCAATCTAGTATTTCAAATTGTCCAGATTTTTGTTTTGATCAGAAGGACATTTTCTCCCAGTATCTGCATGAAAATTTCACTTTTATTTATTAATTTCTTCCTGTTATCTGCCATGCTGCAAGTACACTTTTTCTCCTACAGACATCATTTTCAGAGCACTGACTGCCACTGGGGATTTGAGACTTTTGTGACTATGAAGCCTACATAAGCACAAGTTCAAAGTTAAGTATTTGTCAGATTTATCTACACCCTAAAAGCTTTTTGGCTGTGGAGTTTGGCTAAGGGACTAAGCAGAAAATAGCCAGCTTTTATACTATAATGCTATGCTTCTTTGAATAGTAAATATAGTGCAATCTCTTACCAATATGAACACCACAGATATATACTGTTTAGTTATAAGAATTTGTTAATTGCACATCTCTCTCATCATCTTATTTTTATTGTATACCTTCCCCTCACTGTCACTTTTTATTAGAACTTAAGAGAATTTAATAATCCATGCAAACATCCACAAGTAACTAGCTTTGCTCTGTCACTCACACTGTGACAACTGCAGAACCAAGCCTTGCAGTTGCACAGTTCTCTGAGGAAGTGCACTGTCTGTCAGGCAGGCTGGGGATCTTCAGGAATGAGAACAAACCAGCAGCAGACTTGGTACAAAGGTCATGGAAGTCTGTAGAAAAATCTCTGCAGAATCTGAATTAAATCCACAGAGCAAAGCTGTGCAGTGGCCCTAATGTGGCAGCACAGTCATGCAAAATCTTATTTCCAGATTTAATTGAGACTAAAACAACCTTGCACAGATGAGTTCTTTGTTGATTCCCCTGAAGTTTTATATTTCTAGCTACTACTGGTTACTGAGACATAAGGGAATTTAATTCCTAAAGCACAGATTTTACAAGTGTCTTCAAAATGAGCTTTGTTTTTAATGGGAGGAGAAAGTTCATGTGAACCAGCCGTATAAGTAACATTTACTGCAACTATTTTCAACACCTCTCAGCATCACAGTTCTATGCCCCCTCCCACACACTTATGAGCCTTGACCTCTTTGCTGACCCACCGTAATTAGCAAGGGCTGAGTGTTGCCAAGGGACATGTGGCCCCAACGAACACCTTTATTACTACTTATAACGGCTCATTAGTTGAAGAAAGTTTGAAAACAGTATCATCACCACAGCTGAAGTAGAGTCACTGCTTCCCTGCTAACTCACTCAGTTAACATTAAAGGGTCAGCTGCAAGTTTAAAGCATCGGTCAGGAAATTGTTATAAATAAAAAATATGATTGAAAGAAGTCAAGTGGAGAATGCAAGAGGGATGAGGCTGTGTGAGGTCTAGATTGTACAGAGACATGACACAAAAAATGAAGACAGGGAAATCCTTTTGATTTTAGGAAATGGGTATATGGACTATCAGCATTAGAGTGCAGAAGCCTCTCTTCCCTTCCAGTAAGAACAGCATGAACTCTCCACTCCTGCAGGGTAATGAGGAAGGGTTGGACACAGAGATCTTCAATAAAACCAGATGGGAAACTCCTTGAGAAAAATGAGTTTATCTACCCTCCTTAAGATTACTTTTAGACCTGTGTGAAGACATTCATGTTCTGTTTCCTCGATGAAACCAATACAGCTTAAAAGTCCTAAGAAGGAAACCAAGGAAAGGACATTTGTCAGGTACCAGCCAATTCACCTTGACTGCCTCCACAAGACGGAAGGGGCACCGGCTGAAGGAGTGTTACTAGATCATAAGTTGTATTGGTATTCTAGAGCGGGATACTGGCTTCTGATAGAGATGGGGCATGTCAGATACAAATATAATGGAATGATCCCAGCCAAAAGGTGAAAACAGCTCTTGAATTTATTTCAGCCACTGTGGTTTGAACTGACAGCCAGTGATACAGATAAGACAACAGTACGTCACAGAAGGGTTGAGAGACTGAAGGAACACCTTCCTCACTTACAGCTAACATTCCCTCACCTGTTCATATCTGTTGTAGTCCCCCAGCCACCAGCTGGGATGCCTGGGGGACCAGGGAGCCCAGCAGCTCGGTGGTGGGTGAATTCAGAGATCTGACACCCCCCACAAGCCAGGAACCTCCTCGCCTGGTCTTGTGACCTGTGTGAGGACGGTCCCCCTGGTTGGTCAGCAGCCAGACAGTCACTCTAACCTTGGGTCACAGCGCATTGGCCCTCAGCTGTTGTCCCTCCCCTGTCTGTGTCCCTTGATAACGAAGCCGGTGGGTGGGGCCCGCCCTCTTGCTACCTGGCCTGGCTTGGGCCCGCCCTCTTGCTACCTGGCCTGGCTTGGGAGCTGGTCAGAATAAAACATCGGATTCCTGGCAAGGGCCATCTCTGGACTCTTTACTTCTGATACCGCCAGAGCTAGCAGCTCTGTGTGGGCTTGGGTCGTGCCTCCATCGCACGGTGAGAGAGAAGCTGCATGCGAGGTGCTGAACACCGCCAGGAGTTCCTGAGCCTGGAATTCTTAGGGAAAAACAACAGCTTCTACCACCAGCCAAGCACCACAGCAGCACATATGCACCCTCATTCCCTTCCTGTTCATATGCATTGGAAAGAGGGGGGATCTGGACTTAATAAATTGCACAAATACCCCTGCAAAATGGAATGGGGGTAAACGAGGATCCAACATGCCATAGTTAGCTCATTGCCGTCTTCTCTCTATAATGGATGTAATGAATATTATGAAACGTAGACAATTTAATAGCTGACTGGTGCAGGGAAAACGTTAGATTATGACTGGGAAAACTAGGGAAAGTGATCTGAAGAGTCTGCTTGAAATATGATTGCTGATTTAAAGTAATTTTCCCAGAGAAACATATGTTTCCACCATAAATTCCCTCTTGACTTTGAAGCTGGTACTGTGAGGGGCGTCTGAAGCTTTGTGAAAAGAGAAGAGGAAGAGGAAAAAAGTCAAGACAAATGAAAAGTATAGTAAGACTTTACGAAAGGTTCTCTGAGCTAAAGCAGTCAAGACAAAAAGCTCTTTGAACAAGCAAGTGGTGTTGAACAAGAGAGCAACAACAACTCTGCAAAAAAATCATAAATCATTTCCTGCCAAATACCAACTGGTGGGGGTTTTCTGCTTATTGCTTTTAGACATGCTGTCTTCAAGAAGGGGATTGGTTGCTGCACAAGTCTGTAGACAAAAGAGAAGACAAGAGACGCTAGAAGAGACAGCACCCAAATGCGGTGTACTTGACATTCAAAATGAGCCCTGAATGGAATCCAGGCATTGTGGTGCATGGCTCTTACAGTTAAACCATTAAATTAAATGTAAATGCAAAGGAATTCTGAATCTTCCCATCTCTCCTCTTCATAATTTGCCTACTTTATGTAAGTGCTGCCATTCCATGGCACTCAGGATCAATATTACAGATTATCCAGCAATGTTAAGGGACCAAACAAATTTGAGATGATGACTGGCTTGCAGGTACCGAAGCAGTTAATTGACAAATCGGATAAAAGGGGCTCAACAAGTAGTCAGCTGCCACTCTTACAAACCATCAGGCTGTCAGTTTGGATTGATGAGACTGCAAACATAGTAAAAATCATGGGTTTGGCATGGAAATGTAGTTTCTAGCCCATCTACACAGACTAATTAAACAGATTTGTTATGTATCAAAATGTTTAGTATAAGCAACTTGAGTATATTGAATATATGAGCTTTGGTAAACTGAACAGCAATATGAAAATATTTTAGTTCTCCGAACAAAATGAAAAATACAGGAAATTTTGGTTTAGATCCACCTAAACAAACAAACAAAAACATTTTCTGTGATAAATTAAAATCAAAGATCATTAATGTTATAGGACAAGTTTTGTGCTACACATTTCAGCGTTAGGAGATTTAAAATGAATTTTTGAAAAATCTGTCATTAAATTACAAAATTTAGTAAATTTTTGAATTTAGGCCAATTTAAAAAAGCAGCATTAAGTTAAATTAACTGACCATTTAGTTTAGGGAATATTTACAAAGAATATTCTGATTTTCCCAAGAACAGTCTGATTTTTCACTCTGCTTACAAAGTCTGTATTGAACTCAATGCTATTAAATTTCAGTTATTTTAAACCTTTTTTTCAGTAAATCACATTTGTGAAAAACATTCCACTGGAATACCTTGAGAAGTAGACAGGCATCATTTGCATTTACCTCTCCTGTGCTCAGATCAGATTCCATTATCAAACATTCTAAATGGCACTGAAGGTATTAAAAGAAGTTGAAGAACACAGGTGACCCCCACTGGAACATATTTCTGATAGGGCTGTGCCATGGCTAGGGGACCAGATGTGTTCCCTTTCTCAGCCGTACTCCCACTGAAGTTTCTCCTCTTGGATATCAGTAGCAATGACCTGTCGCACTTGGACACGGAAAGAAAGACGCAGTCTCTAGCACTTGTTAGAACTAAAGTGCCAGCCCCTTAAGGGCTCGAGTTTTAGTTATATCTTTTTGAGAATACCCGTGGATTGGAAGATGAAGTTACTACTTTCAAATCACACTGGTCAAAAGAAAAATCCATCAAACATCTCCGCCTTAGGAGAAAGAATGAAAACAACTGGACCGGTTAGCAAAACATGGCTATGTTTACAGAAAGTGCATGAGAATTCTTATCTACAGCATTAAAACATGGAAGAACTGCAAAACTCAGGGCGACAATGACCAACGTAGCAACAGACCAGGTACTAAAATTCACATTTATGAGTTATCACAACTCACAAACATATTTTACAACTTATTTACTCACTGTTTGCCAAAGGACCTTGAAAGCAGCAGAGGAGGAGTTATCTAACAGATGTGGGGTTTTGTTGGCTGAGCTTCTATATCCCAGTGGCAGGATGGGGCCGTACAGGTCTGACTTTGCTGCTGGAGCAAGTCCTTCTGTGCTACTGCTTGTTTGCATTCATTCACTGTGAGCCATTACTGATACAAATGCAGTCCCCAAGAGCACCTGTAGAATTGCAGTAAGGTTTAATTTGTCCCCAAATACCTCCTCCTATAGCAACTAGCTGGATGAGGACAGATTAATTTTTGAAGCACTGTAAACTGAATTGCTTTAGACTGACCTGGATGTTTTCACTTTGTGAACACTCTGTATGGGGAAGTGTGATGAGTCTGACCAAATACCAGCAGTCAAAGTCTTCTTGTTTACACCAGCATAAACCTAGATCATGCTCAACGTCTGTTAAGGGACACAGAAGCTCAAATTTTCCTTTGGGAGCAAACTGATACAATTCCACACATCACTGCATCTGGCATAACTTTGTAATATCAGTTCTCCAATTGTATCTGAGATATTCCCAGTAAGTCTAATACTCTCATAAAGATCCAAATCATATTGAGCAGGTGCAGTCACTTCATGGGGAATGAGTTCCTCAGAATGGGCTAAAGACCATTTCTATTCAGAAACAGGCAAAAAAGTGGCATTTTACTTTAAAAATGTTGAATGAAATTTCTTTTCAAGAGTGATTGACACTACACGGTGTTTTATCAGTACTTGAAAAAGATTCATTTGGTGAAATGTTATCTCATGTGTGCGGTCAAATGTAGAACATGCAAAGGAGCACAATTAACTGAAGATTCAGTGAAATGTGTGATTTCTTGTGCACACCCCAGCATGCCATCATCCTCCTCGCAACTCACTGCAGGCAGTCCTCACTGCATGGTTTGTATCCCAAGAGGAGGCTACCAGACTTCAATTGTTGTATTTACCACTTTAATTAGCCTTTAAGACTTTATTTTTGAAAAAGAGTAGTTACTGAAGCTGTGGAGAGACAGGGTTAAGGAAAGAGCTTGCTCTTGTATACAACCTCACTTTTCCTTACACTCGTTTCTTACTACTTGGGAACGGTGAGAAAGGATGGACTGCCCGGGTCACCAGGGCTCACGGCTTACAGGCAGGACAAAAAAACCTTTACAGCAAAAGCCTGTGAAATCCACGGCCGAGGCCCTCACAGGCCCTCGGCTGCTCTCAGACATGCTTGTTTTGCCATCTAGTGACTGCCACGTTTCCCATCCTTCACCCACCCCTTTTTCTGCCCCTTCCCCGCACACTCGTGACAAATCACGCACATGAAACAGGAACCATAAAACTGAAATGCCGACAGAAACCTCCCCACGAGCTCTGCACCTACGTGCATCTTGCAGTTCTTCTAGAGACAGTGTTTTGCTGTAGCGTTCTTTCACTGTTCAGTGAGTTAAACTCACTAGCCTCAACCGAGGACAGAAGAGGCAAGGAACAACAAAGGTAGCTGGTGCCACCTGGTGGCAGAGGTACGGCTCACCGCCAGGAAACTGCCCAGCTCCAGCAAATCCAGGGAGGATGACACCACAACAGGTGAATCCTCTAAGGCATTGAGCCTCAGGCTGGGTCTCTTCCTCCCCACCCCATCACGATCCGTGCTGAAAAGGTTTTAAAGGCCTTAACCTGGAGGGTAGAAGAGCAGGACGTGATGAGTGAAAATCCACCTTTAATGGACAGGACTCAAGCGTAAATAGCACTGCCACGTAAAAGAACCTCTGCCTCCAAGAGTTTGTAATCCTAACACATGAAGCCGAAGCGTGGTTACACACTCTGTTGTTTCCATTTGATTGGGAGTGTGTGAGAGAAGGGATTGCTGCCAGTTAAGACTAAACAAAAGCTGGCATCAGAAAGGGGACACTGAAAAGCTCCTGCCGTTGCTTTACACAGCTCTTTTGTCAGGAGAAGAGTAGTGGGATTCCTGGACTCCGTCTGCGGCTAAGCCCGTCACCGGCTGCTCTGGTTTGCAGTTTTGGGACACTTTCTTTAGGAAGACTGGATAGGCTGGGAAAGGGAACGTTGGGCGTGTTGATATTGGCAACGGTGGCCCTCTTGAGCACGCTCAGCGATTAGGACACACAGCACAGACCCACCTATGTGAACGGTCCCAGAGCAGCGGGGCGGGAAAGGGCGTCGGCGGGACGCGTGTCCCCCACATGACAGCGCCGTCCCGTCCCGGAGAGGACTCTGTCACCGCACCTCTGCCACCGCTCCCCGCACATCTGCGGGCCCATTACCGGGGCCTACTGCAGGACGGCTGGACATGGCGAGCGGTCCTGACCTCAGAAGAGACGACGACCCCGTTTCCCGGTCCTCCGCTTCCGCTCCCAACCTCCATCGATAGCTCTGCGCTCGGCAGCCTCCCCCCCGCTGTCGGACGGGCCCTACTTATCCCCGCCCTTTCCTCTCATCGATGTCTCAGCGCTCGCCCCGCCCTCTGCCGCTCCCGGCAGCCGGGACCGGTGGCTGCCACCCTGCTTTGGAGGCACTCACCGGCCGCCCGGGCGCTGAGGTGAGGCGGGGCCGGCCCCGGGCTTTTCCCAGGCCGTTCCTAGGCTGTCGCTGGGCCACGGCCCCTCGGGCAGGCGGGGCAGCCTTCAGCGGCCTCTCCCCCGGCGGGCGGTGCGCCATAAGCCCCGCCTCTGTCCCTGCTCGCGCGCGGCCGCTCTTCTGCCCCGGGCGGGGCCTGCGCGGGGCCGCGGCGAAGCCGCGGAGGGACCGGACGGCGAACCCGGGGAGGGGCTCACGCCCATCCCGGGCCCTTCCCGCCCCCGTCCTGTGCCGCCGGTCGCACGGCGCTGCCCTGGTTCGTTTCAGGCAGTGCCTAAGGGCGATGCAGTCCTCGCACCCCGGCAGCCGGTGAGGGCAGCGCGCGCGCTGGCCGCGATGGCGTCGGGCTGCCCGGCGGCCTTCGGGGACCCGGCCGAAGTGCGTGAGGGCTTCCTGTGCCCGCTGTGCCTGAAGGATCTCCAGGCGTTCCGGCAGCTCCAGGCGCACTACGAGGAGCAGCACCCGGGCGAAGACCGGGACGTCAGGGCGCAGCTCCGAAGTAAGGGCGGCCGCGGTAACGCGTTCGGCTTGGCCGTGGGAAATCCCTGCTCGTACTGCGAGTGCTCCCAAATGTCTAATAATAAAATATTAATTGAAGGGACTTACAGGAGAGGCATGCAGTTCCATTCTTCTGCAAATCTCTTTGGGCCAAGCATAGTATTTACCTTCTCCCGATACTTTCCATAAATCGATTCTAAAGTAGGCTCAAGGACGTTACTCTTCAAATGTCTGATTTTACGCACGATTTTTATTATTGACGTCTTTGGGTTTTTTGTTTGTTTTTATCTGAAAAGTCAGAATTTACTGTAACCTCGTGAATACACAAGAATTACTCAGACTGTAGAGAATATGGGGAATCTCCAGTACTTGCCAGGTTCCAGTTCATTAATTTCTTGTTTTGACAGTAGATAAAACTGTGGTTGCAGTTAAAGTGTAAAGTTAAGAAAGGTTGTTGTTGCAAAAACATGGAAAAGAATGTGGGTGGTGGAGCTGGCAGATGTTGGGAGTGTCCTGTATCTGTTATGGGTCTCCACCTTTCAGTAGTGTTTGGAAAATCCCTTTGAATTCTGTTTTACTAAGATATTTCCCTTTTTTATCCCCTTGCATACACAGTGTCATTTTATATGGAGAGAAAAATGTTTAAAATCTGGCAATAATTCTCTGTGTTTCCTGCAAAAATCTTTCTGGTTTTGTTTTAGTATGCTAGAAATAGTGGCCTAGCAATCGTGAATTTTTTTTTTCTCTTGCGATAGACTTTTGAAGTATTAATCAATTTTTTTGGTGAAACCCTAACAGTAGGCTGTTGAGTACTTTAAAAATAATTTATGTGTACAAGCACACTGAAATTCGTAGTTTGTGCAACAAGACAAGGAGAGTGTTGAACATCCTTGAATCTGAAGAAAATAACTGGGAATTAGGAGAATTAAGATAAAACTATATGATGTCTCATGCTGTGAGACAGGTCCCATAGTTTAAGACATGTTGCTGTTTTACAGTGAAGTCCCACAATGGAATGTTCTAACCTACTGTTTTGTCCTTAGGACCTCATGTTACTTTATAACAGACAACAAAGAGCATTTTGTGTCATCTGTGGTGCTCTGAAGTGCATTTTGGTTCTAAGAATGTTTTGAGGATAAACTTATCCAGGAAAAAGATTTCTGCTA
Source organism: Gymnorhina tibicen (assembly GCA_013399875.1). NCBI lineage: Eukaryota > Metazoa > Chordata > Aves > Passeriformes > Artamidae > Gymnorhina > Gymnorhina tibicen. The sequence continues at coordinate 1,136,123 of VXAZ01009688.1, forward strand.
AAAGAAGAAGAATATTCTATACTGGCTTCACATGACGAATATTTGGTGACTACCTGACATGTTAGAAAACTTGAGTTTATCTTTTTCAGATCTAGTCCAGAAGGCCAAAAGAGCAAAGAAGAAATTGCTGAAACAAGAAGATGATGACAGAACTGATTCTGGATCTCAGGAACGATATGAGTCATTCAGCTATGGTGGAGTAGATCCATACATGTGGGAGCCCCAGGAAGTAGGTAGGAGAGCTAGAAAGCAATACACAGTGGGGATAACTTTTGATCTGAATTTGGAGAGTGCTACAGTATTGCTGAAGTGGCTTGGAATTGTGTCTGTGCTGCACTGGATTCACTAGCAGGGGGTTATGGTTTGCATATTAACTTTGGGCAGCCTGTCTGCATTGGGTGGGGTGTGGGGAAAACACAGTTAATGGGGAGAAGAAAAGCCATGTATAGAATCAGTATCCAAACTACCCTTCAGGTAGCTGTTTGTCATGTCATTGTGCGTGTGCTGCTGAGATCTGCTTAATATGTGTTTACCTCTGTGCAACTAGCTTCATTTTGTGACTTTAAAAACCAGATAATCCACTAATTAATAGCTATGTCATAGGTATATAAAATCTCCAGCTTTTGGGCTACACTTAAAAAGTAGCTGTTACTTTGCATGTTTGACAGAAAGATTATCCACTGATATAAACTTTCAGCTTTTTCTTTGGATTTGAGGTGCAGATCACCTCTTATTAAAAGGGGGCTTACTTTAAAAAAAAAAACACAAACTAAAAAAAAAAAACAAACAACAAACAAACCCCACTCCTCTGAATATAAATCTACATTTGTAGAATTTCAAGGATAAGCTGACTGAGCCTGTAATTATAAATACTGCTACTGGCAATTGCTTGTTACTATAACTGAAAAACTATGTTTCTTTTTGGAGGAGGAAGCAGCACCATCTCTGGTGGATCTTGGGAAAGTTTTCATTATGGTGCTGACAGACTAGGACTGAGTCCTTTGGGTCTGCAGGGTCTGAGTTCTGTGTATTACTTTACTTTTGACTTCGTAACTATTTGAGCAACAATCACAGTGTAAATATTAGCTAAGAATAAATTTAGGGAGAAGGTTTATGAACATTAGAGAAGTGAGAACTGCTTTCTGATGAGAAGATGAACTTTTGGCATGGGATGGATCAGGGAAAGGGACTGTGTGATGTCTCCAAAGCAGTGGCTTAAATCACTTACCCAGTGGAACTCTTTCACTCCTATGAATGCATCTTTGGAGATTTTTTGTTATTTCATTAGCATGAGGAAGTGAGATTCTTACATTTACATAGGTAGCATCAAAAAGCAACATCTGATTTTGAGTCCTGCCAGCTGGAAGAAAGATTTTTTTTTTTTTGGTTGGTTGGTTGGTTGGTTGGCTGGTTTGGGGTCTTTCGTTTTCTGTCTATAACTTTGATTTTTAATACCTCACCCACCTTACTTGGAAAAGGAGTAATCTTAAACTGACATTATCTACTATGAATTGTACATTTCTTAAAGAGATGCTGTATATTCTTTTCAATACTCAGTGATCAGTTTTCTGGAAATCTGAACTATCATCAAGGATTTGACTCAGACCCCTAAAGGTGTAGAGACGATCAGAAATAGGAAACAAAATTGCTGTTGCATAGACCTCCGGTAATCATTGGACTTGCCTCTTCTCTTTGTTCAACATGTAGCCAGGAAACTAAAGGGAGTTGGTTTTGAGAACACTACTAGTAGGTAACAGCTTACCAAACGTAACTGAAAAATGAAGATGGAGAGAAAAAATTGTTGGAGATGTTCTCTTTAACATAGTGCTGCTTGTTTTCTGTAGTAGAAATAAAACACTTTATTGCTAGCCTGAAGTTTAGGCTTTAACCTGCATGTTTTATTTACAGCAGCACTGTGAAAATTTAGGATTCCAGTGTGTCTTTAAAATTGAATTTGAACATGAGAAATAAATGGTGAAAAGAAGAAACATTTGTTTTTCAAGAGGCATTTAAATCCATACAGAGTACTTGGGTGACTAGGACAACTTTCTGTTATCCCTGCAGGTGCTATGAGAAGCCATCTTTCTGAATTCAAGAAACACCGAGCAGCCAGGATTGATCACTATGTAGTTGAAGTCAATAAGTTAATAATCAGGTTAGAAAAGGTAAATTTGGTGCTTTTTAATATTCCAGCCTTCTATATTTCAGTATGAAGCGTGCCCATTTATCTAGGAGTACACTTTATAAAGGATACTAAACTGTGACTCTGTTTACACACTACCGTGAGTACTGTGCATGGTTTGACCCTGTGCCGTGGGTATGATTTCTGTTTCTATGCACGATTTTCAAGCTGAAGATGCTACTTCCACATGCTTCAAGAACCATCTGTTCTCCTGTTTTATTTTCTCCATCTTTTACTTCACTAAATTGCTCCCTAGTTTTTTTGTCATTATTCTTCCAGCTTCTCATTCCTCAAAATCTGTCAATGGTACACTTTCATTTTAGCTCAGATTACAGTAATGTTGGCTGCAATAAGGATTATGTCCAAAATGTGCTAATTTGTACAGGTTTGACAAGTTTAGCACTTGTATGAATACGGAATTAGAAAAAAATACGAAAGTTGCATGAGTCTGATGTAAAACTGGCAGAAACTCCTCTCTCTTAAAAATGCCAGGTTTCTTTTTCTTGTTAGGCTGAGTTGTGTTGGGTTTTTTCCTTGCAAAAGTATAATTTTCTTGAATATATTGTTTTATCTTCTACCAGCTTACATCGTTTGACAGAGCAAACACTGAGTCAGCTAAAATAAGAGGTTGGTGTGAGCTTACCTGAGATTATTTGCCCCTGTAGTTCAACCAGCTAAGGAATTAATTGAATACTTACGTGGTGTGTATTCCTGCTCACAGCGATAGAGAAGTCTGTTGTGCCTTGGGTCAGTGATCACGATGTTCCATTTTGCCCAGACTGTGGCAGTAAGTTCAGTATCCGAAACCGACGTCACCACTGCCGCCTTTGTGGGTCTATTATGTGCAAGAAGTGCATGGAATTTGTCAGTCTTCCTTTGGCAAGTAAGTACTGTGGAGTTAATTCTTCATTTTCTTAGCTCACTTTCAGTGCATCCTGGCTTTTTGCCATTAGAAAAAAATATGCTGGTAATAGTCTGGTTCTGCAGAAAATTTCCATTCAGCCTCATGCAGACACTTGTCTGTGAAACAGAATACAAAGAATGATTTTTCCATTCTTCGTCTCTGTTCCTTCTTCAGATTTGGAAGTGCTGCATAACACTGAAAAATTTACTAGAAGTAATAGTAGTATGTACTCCTGCTAAATATAGCTATTATTTATTCTACTGAGTACCATAACTATGGAGCTGTTAACTTTAGGAACTGACAAGGTTCTTGACATTTAAAAATACTGTGGATATTTCCAGTTTTGTCTGTGTTGTCCAAATGTTGGACCTCGGGACAACAACTTAAGGAAATTCATGTATAGGCCTTTAAGAACCACTTTAAACCTTTATTTTCCTCTTCTGGTGCACTGAAGAGGAGACTGTATTTTCTGTGAACATAAATGACATTAACTGTGCCTTTTGGAGTGTTCAAGCACAATGCCTGGACACCATTATCATACCTGTTCTACACATTGCTTTGTGACTGTGCAGGCTCAAACATGAGAATGCTTCTAGGCATAAGCTAAGTAGGTGATGCTCAGCAGTCTGCTCTCTAGCTAGTTTTAAATACAGCGGGATTTGCAGTGAAGACCCTAATTCTGACTTGCAATTGTGGTTGTCACGCGATCCTTGCATGTCTTTCAGCAGACTCTTTCAACCTGGTTTTCTAATACCACCTGAATGTAAAGTTTCTGTTAAAGGGCAGTTTGTTTGTGTTGGTAAAATCTGTTGGCTTCTCCAGTTACTGTAAAATTACCTGTGTATAATTTTTAGGCAAACTCACTAGTGCCAGCAAAGAGGCCTTGGGTTCCCGTACTAGCCCGAACTCCTCACCCAACAGTGTCCACGGCTCCCGCCGTGGTAGCATTAGCAGCATAAGTAGTGTGAGCTCTGTTCTGGATGAGAAGGATGATGACCGAATCCGTTGTTGTCAGCACTGCAAAGACACCCTGTTGAAAAGAGAGCAACAGATTGACGAGAAAGAATACACACCAGAAATTGTGAAACTCTATGAGGTAAGTCAAGCTCTGTGCTACAGTGTATGTGTCTGCAGTGGTCACTACTTGACTTTTGGCTTGTTACCTCATGTCTAAGCTCTTACTTTATGGCTTAATACTGACTTGTGTTAGAAGAGGCTGTTGGGTGTTTATGCCACGTAACAAAGACACATCTGAAATGTTGGAATCGGTTGCAATATAGTATTTATATCCCACATTAATTTCAAACATCTTTTTAAAATACATCTTCATTCTCATCATCTGAAACTAGTAGTTCAGACATGCCTCTCTTAAAATTGTGAACTTGTTTAAACCAGTGATATGCTGTGCATTTGATTGGTGGGCTGCACTGGAACTATGGGACTCAATGTTGTCACTGCTGTTTGTTCTCACACTGATGGCAAATGCTTTTTTTGAACCATCTCTGTCAACATTACATTGAAATGTGCTTTGCAGCAGGTACTGAGGATCACCAGGTATCTTTTCAGTAGAGTCCACAAACTCCCCAGGTTAGTATTAATGGGAGTTTCTGGTGATGCTCTTGTTGATGAAGAGATGTAAGGCTAGAAGTTGTCCAAGTCATCCATTCAAACAGCTTCTCGATTCAAAGTCCACCTTGCAGGGGTACAGCAAGTCTTTCTCTGTTCCTGACAATGCCATATGTGTTCTGAAGATAACTGCAGAGTCTTGTCATCCCGAATAGTTAAAGTGGCTTTCATTATGGTTAAATCTGCACAAGCAGCATGAAAAGATTTATGTAGCATGTTCTTGCATTAGTGTTTTAATGTAAGTTCTTTTTTTATACATTTTGTTTTAAACAAGAAACTCCGACTCTGCATGGAGAAGGTTGACCAGAAGGCACCAGAATACATAAGGATGGCAGAATCACTAAAGTAAGCCCCATTGCTGATTGTGTTTGTATGTAATATATACATATGAATGTATGTATTTTTCCTCTAAGTGTGGGAAGTAGTAAGGAAGTGGTGTACCAAGACTGCAAGAGTGTGTACATTAAAAGAAAAATCAGTGTTTCATGATCTGTTGTCTTCTGGATGCTCTTCATACAAAGTACTGAATTAATTATTAATGGTAACATACAGAGAAGTTGTTGGATTTGTTAATTTTTTTAAAGCCACTTCCCAGTGAGGTACTACTGTCATATTTTGACACATCATCTTTGCAAAAAAAGGAAGTACAAGGCTACAACTCTTGTGTAAATGAGCCTCTTCAAAACAGCTGCAGTAAGCTGTTGCTGTCCTCAGCTGGATGCTCTGGCTTCCAAGGAGTGCCAGCAGCAGCAGATCATTAGAACACTTCCTGTCTGTTCTGTGTAAAGCACCTTCACCTGGCACTTGTTCTGAGTGTACGTGGCCTACCATGTGCTGCAGTGAATAAGCAACATTCTCATATTTCAGTTTTGTGCATAATTTCTTGCAGTAGTATTCTCTCACTGGGGTAACTTAAGTCTCTCCAACTCTGTCTGCATGAGGTTGCCAGGTTATACTTTTGGCTTGTATAGTGAGAGAAATACACACATTGGTCTTTGACTAGGAAGCATTTCCTTTTGAAAAGTTAAAGTTAACAAATATTGCTGTTACCTGTCCTTTAGATCTAATGGTTGTAGAAAAATTAGTAACAGAACTGCTTTTGTAAAAACACTCCTCACAATAGGAAGAAGGAAGTACAGAAGGTGAAAAAAGTGCTGATATTACTGCTTTTTGTCATGAATTTGTGAAAGATTGGGTTATGTGGCTTGGGAGTTGGAGAAAAAAATACAAATGTCCTGGATAATGGAAGTAAACGTCAGAAAACAACAGGCTTGTTATTGGCAAAATTAAAGGTTTCTGACTAGTATTGTGTGCTGGAAATTGGTATCCTGTGGGTAGTGAAGTTGCTTTTGAGAAAGTGATTCTTATAATTTATATTTGTGATACAAAAGGACAGGGAAGCTAAAAACTGATGAAGAGTTTTCTCCACTAAATCCTAATTTGTTTTATCAATAAAGTGGAGACTCTAGTATAAAGTGCCTGTAATTGATTGTGTCCCCATATGGACAGTCAGTTACTGGCATCTTAAATACTACACCCTGTCGAGCATAGTATTTTGCTTTCTGACAAATGCTAGTGGAGGTGACTATTGTACTTCAGTGGTATAGTTAGTTACTCAGTGAGAGTTTTTTTCCCACCAAGTTGCCTCAAAAAAAATCCCCACAAAATAGATACATTTGCTAAGCATGTGTATATTTTAGGTATTATTTGTAGAGTGGCATTTTTGTTTTAGAATACAGTTTCTCCTAGAATAGTAGGTAATAATATAATCATAAATAAAATTGTCTTCTATGAAGTGTTCATGTTCACAAAATGATTATAATTTTCCACTTCTGTCACAAAGAAAGGTTTTTTTTAAACATGAGCTTGAAATAAAGTCATTCAGCCCTTTAGCGTTAGCAGTTCTTACCATTGCTGAATCTTGGGATAACTCGTAGTGTTGTATGTGTTGTTAACTGGATGCATGACTTACAGTAAAATTCTGTTTATTCCTTAGTGCTGGGGAGACAGCCTACAACCTTGATCATGCTAATGACTTGAGGGTGGAGATTCAAAAAATGTATGAATTTATAGATGCCTTAAGGTAAAAGATCCTCTCTCACTTTTCCCCCCAGCATGTGTGTATCTCTGTTACAACTTTACTGATTATATGGATGATCAGTTTGTCTGCTCAGTTGTAAAGAGCATTTGAAAAGGTAGATGCTGTTCCTGTACACTACCAATTTCTACTTTCTTCTCCAGCCTTAAAATTCATGCATTCCTCTGCAGTAGGAATAACTAAATGTAGAGGAAACAACTAGCAACACCATTTAGGGGGAAGGAATTTTTTGTACGGGGTTTCTTTGTTTTTCTAAGGCTGGGAATGGAAAGTGTTACAAATTTTAATATCCAGAACTGTTTATCTAAAAGAACATGAGACGTTTGTAATCCAATATTGTCTCTCTGCTTTTGTTGCATTTTTCCTGATTTTGGTTTTGAACTGATGAGGCTGTATGTTTGCTTTGATTCAGTAAGAAGATTTTGAGTCTAGGCTTGCACGAAGATCCTCAACCTCATCCTAAAACACTACAACTTCAGCGAATGATAAGATACTCAGCTACACTTTTTGTTCAGGTAAATAGAGCATACGCTGTGAGATGAATGTACATTTTAGATAGTGTTCTCTTCTTTACCAGGCAGCCCTGTGATTTGAAACTATTTTGACAGGAGCCTGAGTTCTAGATATTTTCTGCATTTTCTGTAGTTCCCCTAATGACTTATGATAGCCTTAAATAAGCTGTCTTGAATACAGATCTTGCACTCAGAGCAGCACTGGGCCTGGGGAACCCAAGAGGTGTGTGAGCCTTGGCTCTTCCTTTTGTGAGGTGTGAGCCCACCCAGCAGTGCAGCTGTGGCAGCAAAGGTGTGTGCAGACCTGCAGCAGGGACTGCAGTGTAGAAGCATCTTTGATGTGTTTGTGGGGTTTCTTCTGGTAGTATCTCTCTTCTCAAGGACTTGAAAAATGGGCTGAATACCTGCAAGCAATACTGTAAATATTTCAATTTTTGCCAGGAAAAACTGCTGGGCCTAATGTCCCTGCCAACCAAGGATCAGTATGAAGAATTGAAGAAGAGAAGACTGCATATGGTAAGATGTGGGAGTCCAGAGTGCGGGGAATATTTCCCTGCCTGTTTTAAGGAGTTTTACCCCCCTGGACAGCACTGGTTTTGACCTTCGTCCATGGAGAAAGCTGCCAATTCTCTGGGAAGAGTTTGAACGCACTGCGGTGTGAACTAGATGATAGAATATTGTGTAAGGTAGCACAGGGTGAAAATATAATGGTGTTGGGTTTGTTAAAGTAGCAAATAGATAAAAAGCAAAAACTCCAAAATGGAGGATTGTTGTTGTTCTATAACCTTCTTCTTCTTCTTACTACTCCATTTAATGCAGAAAAATTGTTTAAAGTGATTGGATAGAAAAATCCAAAGTTCTTGTGGACGTATTGTAAATATTTGTTGAATATTGGTAGAAAAGAGAAAATATCTATCGTTTCAAACACTGATTGGATCGTTTAGCTTTAAAAACGCCGTGTTATCTTGATTTCGGCGGCATTCTGCGCATTTTCCTCAGCATTCACATCCCTCTGCTGTACTCTTAAGTTTTCTGATAAGACTTAATTATCTGAGAGCAGAGAAGGCTGAATGTCCGTTAATTGACCAAAATCCAGGCAAGGACTCAGAAATCCTCCCCCAGCAGGGGAGGAGTGATTTAAGGCACAGCAAGACCAACAGGTGGAATGCAAAACAGAATGCCACAGTAAGAGAGGTTATGTCTTGTATCAGGCCTTCTCATAGATATAAGCCTGGGAGCTGTGTGGGTATGAGCAGTTGCCTTCAACACTGGATTTCAGTTTGTCATTTTTTCATCCATATTGTCCCATCCCCTTTCCTAGGGATTCATCTAGCTGCTGCTTTGTTCTCCCCAGAACAGAAGTAGGTGGGCGTGGAGCAGCTGGATACTTCCAGAAAGCAGCAGGGACTTGGATGCACGGGCTGTTTCTGCTGCAGTGCGTGCAGAGCAAGCCCTGAAGTGTGTTAGTTTACATTGACTTTGAAATTGTGTTCAGGAATTCACTACACAGAAGTAGAATTCGGAAACTTCTTTCATCGGTGGAAAGTGACATTTTAGAATAAGGATGCCTCTTCAGGGAGAGAGGGTTTTTTCCTTTAGGAGGGAGGACATCATTAATTATAAACTAAAGCCAACTTCATCTTGAGGTATAAGTTGAGAAATAAGAATCATCCCACTCCAAAAGCCAGTGATATCGGTGACCTTAAACACTGATGTTCTATTACAGGTAGTCATATGTGATATGATTAATGTCCAAATCAATCTAGACCACTCTTTGCACAGCTGCATTAGGCAGTTTTTTTCCTCTATAAAGAGAACTGTTGCTCCTACTTTCCCTCAAGTTTGTAGAGGCAGATGTCATGGGATTTTGATCAGTATCATCAGAAACTCACGGGAAGCATTTAAGGAATAGTATGAAAGCAAGAATTTTCTGCAAAGTAACCAAAACTGCAGCTGATCTCTTTTAGGAACAGCCAGCTATGTCCTAAGATCAACTAACTTGTATCTATGGATATTTAGAATGAAATGTTTCAAGCACATGGTGTTTTCTTACTACATGTTTTTTCGTTTAGGTCGCTTTTGAAACACAGGGAAAACAAGAAGAAAAGCAGAAGGAGTTTATCTCCATATCTGCATCTGCAGTTAATGGTGATGAAACTCACATAAAAAAAGGAACAGTCAGAAAATCTGAAGGCTGGTTACCCACATCTAGCGTTTCAAGAGAGAGCGAGAGAGCAGACCCACTACTTCAGCAGATTGACAATATCACATCCTTTATTAAGCAAGCAAAGGCAGCTAATAGGATAGATGAGGTCCATACTTTGCAAGAGAACCTGATGCAGCTTCAGGATGAATATGATCAACAACAAACTCTGAAAGCTATTGAACTTTCTAAAAAACAGGCAGAAGAGGAGGAGATACAGAGGGAGGAACTTCAGGTCCTTCGTGAAAAAGAGTGGGAAAGAGAGCACCATAAATTCGTGTCTCAGCATTCAAGGACACGCTCCTTAGACTTCAGAGAAGTCAAACAGCATTTGGATGTTACTTGGATCAAAGGGGACATGAGTTTTGAAACTCCTGCTGTTGAGCAGCTGCCAGCTAAAGAGCACTTGACCTTCACACTCAAACCCCAGAATGTCCAACAGTGTGACAAAGACCAGGATCAGCCAGCCTGTCTAAATCCCTTTGAGGATGAAACAGATACCCCTCAGGTAGAGGAAGATCCTGCTAACCCATTTGCCAAAGACACCTCTGCAATGGTTTCTTTCTCTAACACAGCTCAGCAAAGTGATAAAAAAGAGTATAATCCATTTGAAAGTGAGGAGGAGGATGAACAAAGTAATGGAGCACCTGGCAGTACTTCAAACCCCTTTGAAGAGGATGAAAATCCATTTGAAAAGCCTGGGGGCAGTTGGAGTTCAGGGAATCCATTTGAAGAGGGATCATCTATCAATCCCTTTGAAGTGGAGGATGGCAGTGAGATCTCTGGAGAGGAGGCTATAGAGGAAGAGCTGCTTCTCCAACAGATAGATAATATTAAAGCTTATATATTTGATGCCAAACATAGTGGACGACTGGATGAGGTGGAGGTACTGACAGAAAACTTAAAGGAACTGAAGCACACATTAGCAAAGCAGAAGGAGAAGTCTAACTGCTGAAGCAGCAGTAGGGCTGGGTAATAATTCAGTCTGCTGTTAAATATGGGCAGGTAAAGCAGATACTTATAGACAGGAGTACAGATCACAAGAGGGAATTGGGAGAATCCTGACTTTAAAGCACTTTCATGTAGACATTGCCACTACTACGCAGTCTTGAAGAAAGAATTACTGAGGAATGCTGCTGGTATCAAAAGCTTATAGTAAGAAATTTTAACTTTTTTACAGCACTTTTAATGCTAACTGGTCTTATTGAATGCTTATTTTGGTCAAAGGGGTTAAGTGCTAATAGGAAACTATGATGTGGAAGTGGTTGGAATGTTGTTTTGCCCTCTGTCCCGCTTTCTGTTGTAGTGTTGGCCTTTCAAGTGTGGCTCTGACTAAAGAGAGATGAAAACTTTTCTAAAACTTCTTCATCCTCTCCTGACCCAGGGTAGCTGAATTGCTAGTGGTGTTCTGGCAACGTGCTGTTAAAGAGCTGCCACGATTCTCCAGGGTGCTGAATGTACAGGCTCGCAGATCAAGTTCGTGCAATGCTGATAAATACATAAAAGGGATTTTAAGACTGAGAAGAACTTTCTAACTGATCTTAGTATGAGTAACTTTTTTTGTGTCTGTATCAAGATTCCCAAGTAAAATTTGGATGCTTCTTTTCATCACTTCTGGTTTCCCATTTGCTCTGAGCACAAACAGTGGTGTCATAGCATCATGCTGGCTTCAGACCTGCTCATGAGGGAGCAAGCGCTCATTTCCAGGGAAAGGAGCATCAGGCCAGCACCCCTTCTAACTATAATATAAAGGGTGAACCTCCAATTGCTAATTACATTATGGAATCTACACATTCCTTTAAATCATCTGGGTGACAGAATAATCATGTTTGTTGTATTTGTTGAGACTGGAACACTTTTTTTGTAACACTGGTTTTAATGGAAAGCTGAGATGCCACTGAACTGGAATTTTGTGAAAGCTGGGAGACAAAGTCTGTGGCTGCAAAAGTGCCAAATGGCAATTCTCTCTCATGTTAGATTCCCCTGAGTTTTTATGAGAATCAGGCATATCTGTTTTAAATAAGGAATTTCAGATTGAAGACCTCTTGTGATCATGTGGCCTGGGGGATGACCAGGTGACAGCCAGTACCTGTGATGCAGGAGGGCCTGCAGCTGGGCAAATGCAGGGTTTTTGAGAAAGATGGAATCTGAACTGCTTTGATTTTTATCTTTGAGAGGCACAGGCCCATCATCAGGAATCAGTGTTTGCAGTAGTGGTGGTAGTGAGTTAAGTCTTAAAGCATTCTTTATTTAAAGCTGAAATAGAGGAAAGTCAGGCAGATCACACTAACAGTAGGGGGCTTACTCAAAAGTGTGAAGTTCTGTCGAATGGGATGTGTCTTTTAATTATGTCTCTGATATTGACATAGCTGTAACCCCAGCACTGTGTAAGATTTTAGGGACAAGTAACTGTGCTACCTAAAGAGCAGGAACTCTAGTTCCTAGCTGTGAGTAAGTGGAGGTAGGGACTTGCAGAACTGTTTAAAAAGCCCAAACCACCTATATCCTCACTTAATAGCACTAGTAAGGGGCTGAAGTAACTCAGAGCAGCCAGTCAAGGATACCTGATGTTCTGTCTGGTGTAGCCTGAATCAGGATTTGAAAGGTGTGCAGAAGAGGTTGGCTTAAGACCATGAAGTTCTTATACTGATGTTTTATTAGAGCTGATTGAGTTCCTGAGTGTTATTTTGCACCAAGTAGAAGAAAGAACAGAGGATTCTGAAAGGTCTTGAACAGAACATAGGTGCTTGGCACCAGATTCACAAAGGCAGCAAAAACTGTTGATAGCTAAACAGAATCCCTGGAATTATTTAAGAGAGATAGTACAAGGCAGTTATTTAGGACAGACTTGGTTGCTAGTCAGGAGGATTGCTTCCTGCACTCTAACCTAATGCTTTTTTAGGTATCGACATGAAAAAATGTTTCAGTGGCTTCAGCTTTCACATTAAAAAGTGGTTTTTTCCTTACTGCAACTATCCTGCCTTGTTTGTATTTTCTGGCTAATACACTAATAACTAAAGTATTCTTATTGTATATGTAATACATTATTTTTACAAGCAGGTAACAGACTAGCATACCTCATGATCTTTGTCAGTGTTTAATGTGATAGACTAGACAGCTAATACTAAAGTCATCTCCCAAGTGAAGACCTTTGCTGGTACAGGGACTGCTGTAAGGCTTGCCAGGCACAAGGGAATGAAGATGTCTTAAGCATAAAGCTCAGTAACTAATTAGCATTAACTTTTGTTACAACTGCATGCACTACTCTGTATGAAAACTTTGTAAAAAGAAATGAAATAAAGCAACATTTTATTTTGTGTTGTGTTTGTCCTTGACAATTTGTACAGGATGCTTGAATCAGTGTGAAATTTTGTATTTAACCATGAGTTCAGAAATGCTCCAATACAGTTCTACAGTGACTTGCACAGATAAGCCTGACGTAAAGGTCTGTACAATGGAGTACAATCTATCATGTTTATACATATTACAGGTATGGTGTAAATGTTTGGTGAGGCAGAAGCTGTGATGATTTAGCAGTGGTTTTTTCTATCTTTCATATACCAGTTTGCCCATTCTCCTTTCCTGCTGATGTTCCTGACTGGATCAGTGCTTCTCAGAGCTGCAGTATCAACTGCAAAAGTTGTATCTTGCTGGAAATGAAGACTCTGAACTGTTTCTGATTTGTAACTACATAAATTAAGAAAATTCAACACTTGATTTGAGACTGGAGTTACAGTATCATTTGGCTGTCTTCAGTTAGTACAAGATGGACTTTAGCAACACTTTCTACAAATTATGGAATTCTGTGCTGCTTCTAAGATTTAACTTTTTACTCTATAGCCTCTCTATAGAAAGAAAACGTGATCTTGGTTTTGCCGTAATTGTGTACCTCCAGGCATGAGTAGGAAGTAAGACTCTAGTTTTGTTTTCCAGTGTTGACTGCAATGCTTTGTAGAACCACAGCTTTTTTGGTGCCAGTTTTAACTTTTATTTATTTTTCACTTAATTATTCTAGTTGTAGCTGTAAGAAGGCTTCTGACGCAGAGTTGTCTGTACTGAATGAACTTGCTTGTTGCTGTTCCCACTGTTAGCTCTTGTCTCTCACTGAAGCACCTTCATTGTCCAGCCCTGAGGGAAAACAGCTGCATAACTGGAGATCTTGACGTGTCAGGCTGATGCTTCATTTTTCATAGCAGCTTTGTATTTTCCCCTCATCTCTTTGGGCAATGGTACAAAAGCAGGGCAGGGAACTTGGCCTTCAATCTCACACATGCATTCTCGCAGATGATACTTCTTGGGCCCAAAGGTTGCTGGATGTGATAGTTTTTTCCTTTCTCTTTCTTCTTTTTCAAGTGTTTCTCTAGAAAAGAGATCTCTTTGTTACTATCAGAAGTCTGAATTGCAGTGTTTCCTCTCCCTTCCCTGGACCCAGGTTACCGGAAAGATGGATTTACGGTCCCTAGCTTGTGGACTTCACGTCGCTCGTGTCAATTTTGTCTGGGAAAAGTGGTATTTCCTTCTGTATTCCACAAAAGTTTGTATTATGTATGCTAGATTGTATATTAGCTTACTACGTGTTACTTACTTGCTTTTCCCCAGGATTTTTTTAACGTGTTCCATTATCTCTTTGTTGGTTTTATCTTCCACGTCAACCAAAACTTGTTCTCCATTGTCTGTCAAGAAAAATTCATAGCAGTGTATCAAATTATACCACTTACCCCTGCATGCCGTTTAGAGAGGCTTTAAATGCACACAAATGAACGATCTGCTTCCCTCCTGCAGATAATGTAAAATGCAATGTTTTAAGTGGAAAAGCAAAACCTCCATGAGGGTAATTCCAGGGGAGCTGCTAACACCTAAAGCCCTTTTGCCATCAAGCAGCTTCTTTGCCCGCTGCAGCCGAGGCAGGGCCGAGTGAGAACGACACAAACGCGGCTGTAACGACGCTGCCGATGCGGCCCAACCACTGCTCTGCGGCTCCTGCGGTCCCCGGGGCTGGCGGGACCTACCCAGGTAGAACCGGAGGAAGGGCGAGGGAGTCATGTTCCTGAACAGCATGATCTGCACCCAAGGGTTCTTGTACTGGATCTGGGGGATGTTGAAAAACACGAACTTTCTGGAAAGAGAAAAGCATGCAAGAATTGGCGCGCTATCTCTGCGGAGGGCGCGGCCCGCGCAAGCCCTGGTGTCTTTGCAGGGGCAGCCCACGCTCCCGCCGCGCTCCGCGCTCACCTCGCGCCTTCGCTCAGCTCTCCCGCCGTGTTGTAGTTCACGGTCATCACCTTCACCGAGCTCTTGAACACGACGTCGCCCTGGCTGAGGTACTGCAGGGTCCGGCGCACCGGGAACCGGCCCTTCATCGGCATCGCGGCGGCGGCCGGAAGGGGCGGCAGCCCTCCCGCGCGCCCCCTGGCGGAGGCCCGACTGCCCTGCCGAGCTCCGCCGGGCCCGCCCCCGGCAGTGCCCGCACTGGGCCCGGCCGGCGCG
>VXAZ01009688.1:1151268-1188094 GCA_013399875.1 Gymnorhina tibicen
CTCTAGGTAGGGGCCCAGCGCACAGCAGCGACAGGTTTGAGGCTACTCAAAGCTTGTCTGTTCAAGATGAATTAAAATCTTAGGAAAAGACCCCTACCTAGAGCAGCTCCTTGGAGTCAGTAAGTTCATGGGATTTCTCTTCTGTACCAGAGCCGGTTAAATCTCTCGTAAGATAATCACTGTAGTGAAGGCAAAATGCTGTTTCTCCCCTAAAAGATTGTAAATTATGTATTTGCCTTAGACAGCCAGCCCCTGTTCAAGCGGAAATTAAATGAACTTCAAAATAAAACTCAAGAATGCAATTATATTTGTAATTCACTTTAATGGTAGAAACCTCATTTAGCTACTAGTATTAACCACAACAATATAATGACACAACAGCATTTAATAAAATGCATAAGCTAAATCATGCACTGCAATACTGTATATACAAACACAACAATGCAAATTCCTCTTTGTGACTGAAGACATTGATTGGATATAAAATTTAGTTTAAAAAAAGAACATGCTATTATTTTTAAATGCTATCACACACAACAATACTGATTTCACAAAAGAAGCTGTGAGAAATTAACAACTTTTGGAAAGTTTTTAAAATAAACATAAACAATAGTTTTCTAAATTATAATTAACAGAGACTTCCAGAAAATATCCCAAGGAATTGAAAGCAGATGCTTCCTTTTATAAAAATTTGCTCTTTTAGTAGGAGCTCAGCACTCCCTAGTATGCCAAATCAGATACAACGAGCAGTTTTCAGTTAGGAAACTATGAACACTGGCTTCCAGTGTACTTCAGAGTACAGATTAATTATTAAAAATATTCCAACATTTGATACTGATTACATGTATGAAAAATTTAACATATACAGTCTGTAAGTAAAATGCTTTCTTCTTAAAGACTATGCTTTTTGTTTGAAATTTATTCAGTCCTACTTTAACCCACAATCATGAAAATACTGTAAAATGGACTGTGTTGTATTATCGCAGAGCCTTTATTGCCACTAATTTTGAGCAAATATTTTGTCCTTCAGCATACAAACAATTCAAATGTGGATATAAAAGAACTTTGTTTGCCTTTTTTTTTTTCTGAATTTACAGTTGGAATTTTTAAACAGATTCAATCTTGATTAATGCCCCAAGTGGCTTCCTAAACTTTAAAACTGTTCCTGCAGTACAATGACTTTAACAGACTTTCAGGTTTCTATTCACCTTTAAAGAGGAAAACAAGCGTTCAAACAGCACCAATTGTCCAGACACCAATGAAGGACCATCTGTCGCAGGACTTCCTGACATTAATTGAAATATTTTTCCTGCTGAAAATCGCAGAAATAAGGTTTTGAAATGCTACAGGTTTATTCCTATATTTGAAATAAAAGCTTACAAATGCTTACTAACCAATACACCAAGAAAGAGAACATCTCAGCATTTTCCATAGCAACTTTCCAAACTTTCCTCAGACTTGTAGTTCACTTTAAGCATGCACTAAGTTCACATTATTTTGATTGGTGTCTTATTATCTGATTAAATATACACAAGTCTTTGCCACATTGAATACAAAAGGTGGAAATAAATGCCCAGAAAATTATGCTTCCCCTTTTTAATGACAGAAACAAGACTGAGAACTGCTGAGAACTACTGCTCTGCATGGTCTGTGAAATGCTTTTTTTAAAACCCACAGTTAACAGATTTACTTTATGGAAGGCTTCCTTTTTAACTTCATCAAAAGGGAAGAAGAACAAGACCTATTTATACTTTATAATGTAAATGTTTGACTCCTCATTATGAATAAGAAATTGTCTTACTCCACATCTCATTTCACAGCTGTGTGCCCAGGTCCCCCATGGACAGTGGGACTGTTACATGCAGTGCAGGAGCTGCACAGATTCCAGACCCAGGAAAGGACAGAATGTGGAAAGGGACATTAGTCTGACAACTAAATCACGCAACCAGCTGTGTTCAGTTTAGGCTGGAAAATAAAGAGAATAGATTTGGAAAGTGAATATACAATTGAAATGCATTGCAAAAATCCTGAAGAAGTCTTGATGCTTGCTAAGAAATAAACTACCTGCAATGTCCCTACTATTTAATTACCATTGTACCAGAGCTGCTGTTTCACTGAACAGAGCACACAGTCTCTAACTCACAGGCTGGTTTCATGTCATCACTATGACAATATGAATATTGATTTATTAAACAGCATCCATTACCTCCTACCAATGTTCTGTGTGCTGCAGTTCAGTGATAAACGGCAACTTGGTTTACTTTCAATTTGCCACTGATGAAGACGTAAAAACAAAATATCAGTCTCTTACCAAGCTTCACAAAAAATACGACTTTACAAATGTATCTCAGGAGGCTGGAAGAGAATGCGTATATAATGAGCAGAGAAGTATTTTCTATGACTATAGTTATTCATTCATTATATGCTCAATTAACTATTGACTGGCAAACTTCTACAGGTCAAGTGAGAGAAGGTAAAGAGAATAATGTAAAAGCCAGAAAATTCATGGAATATATTTGTCAGTTCTGAACAGAAAATAGTGTATTCGGGCTGGTTTAGAAAAAAGGTGCAAACCTGTGAAACTTGTGAGGATTCACCAAATTAGGAAGCTCTGGATTAGCAAATGAATAAAAAACTTTAGCACATAGAATGGATGAATAACGGCTTCGTATCTGTACATATATACATACACTACACATTTTCTATACACTGTACAGAATATATTTAGACAGAGAGGTATAAACATATACATTCATACACACATACATACAGCTATGTACATATGCATCAGCTGCTCGAATGAGTTTTAGAACTGAACATGCAGAAATGCACAATGGTGGGAGGCACAAAATACAACTCTATCAAAGCCTTTAAAAAGAAAGAAGACAGGCATGAATTTTACAATAATAAGCCATTTTCAAAGCATTCATGTAACTCAAGAGGATTGAACAGGTTGTGGGAATTGTGGAACATTACAACAGTATTACCTGTGATGAACTTAGCATGACTTCACAATAAAAAGTTGAGTAATAAGGTAATTCTGGGCTATGATGTTTTCCAAGTCTAATATATTCAGACTTGGAGCATCTAAACTTTACAAAGAATTATACTTTAACTTGTAACCCCAGTATAAATAATGTTCTAATTTTTTTTTGCACAAATAATTTCCCATATGTTGGTAACACTGATTGCAGCTGAAGTAGGGCTGTAGCATTATCTAACAAGAAGGGTTAATGGCATCAAACAGTAAGCCTGAACTTAATTCAGGAGTATTTACTGTTAAAATTACTCAGCAACTTTAGAATGAAAAGGTGCAAAAAGTAAATGTTTTCATTGTCTCTCCTTTGCCATCCCCTCTTGGTAATTTTTCATATAAAGCTATTTTCTAAACTAATTTTCTGTCATTCAAGATCTACTAGATGCTGGCAATTTGTCCTTCCTCTGCCCCTCACTTTCCTCTCTAGGGTGACCATGGCCTCATTTGGCTGATCCCTCCCTGATGTTTGGAGGCGTCAGGACTGCAGCTCTTGTGTGCTGCTGTCACAGCTGGCCCATGCTTATCACCAGAGCCAACTACTGCAAAAGCTCTTCTGTTGCTGTATGACCAGTGTGGCAAACCCTGGGACAGGTGGGAATCTGCCTGTGTTTGACGGCATTTCTGCTTTTCCTCTTACGGATAAGAGTAGGTGAAAAAAACCCCCAACCTCCCCTGGTTTTGCACTGTTAAGAGTCACTGGAGAGGAAGAGAGTGATCTCAAATAGAAAATCAACATTTCTGTTCTTTTCAGGATGGTATCATCCAGTAGATGTGTGTTGGTACACCTGTGTGTCTGACTGACCTGCTGGTTCTACTGCTCACTCCACCCGATTCAAACAGGGCCCTGACTGGTGCTGAGTGCAGGAAACTGCTTTGTCACTGCTTGGACAGTATTCTCAGCCCATTAATTTCCAGTCCTGTCTTCCTGGTTAAACTGTATTCCTGATACCCTTTGCTAGTCATGCTATTTGGTGCTTTTTTTTTACAATTGCCTTTTACTAACTAAACAGCAGGTAATCAGGGAAGAATCCTAACTACTGGCTGAACTTCAATGGCCAGGAAAATCTACTGACACCTGCAGTATCCCAAATGAAATAATTCAGGAATCTGTGAGTCCTGTGAATTTATACACAACAATAAAAAAACCCACACAAGTGTTTTACACTCTCTGCCAAAGGTGAAACAAGAGTCAGGAAACTGATTTCACCTGGAAGCTTCAGCCTTGACTTGGTTTCTCTATCGCAGCCTCAGAATGTGCCCTTTGCCAAAGGGAGTTGTAATGGCAGTGCAGAGCCAACTGGATTCTCGACACAGACCTGGAGCCAGAGTTCCTCACCAGAGGCATTGCAACTGCCTGGGGGGCCAAGGGCTTCAGAAGATGGTAAAAGGAGACTTGGTAAATGACACCAAGTAATCAGTGGAGAGCAACAATAGTTTCTTGCCCTAGAGTGCTCTGAAAACTAAGTCTTCTTAATAATCTAACATTTTAAGGCAGCTAAAAAAAAGCCTTATATGACTTCTTAGAAGGACCTCTCCTTGAAAGTAATTTTTTCCTCTTCTACCAGTTTCGTGCCAGAGTAACTCTACAGACACCAAAAGCATTGCAGCTATTCTATAAGCAATGTAAACAGGCAGAGAAAGATTACTTTTGCACATGGTCTTAGTTCTGACTCTTTAGTCCAATGTAAGTAAATAAAGGCAAGAAAAGTAGTACACTTTCCTCTATTTGTCACAAATGCCATTAAAATCATTATGACAAAGCTAGTCCCAAATGCTTTTTATCTACAAGATTCAAATCCAGTTCCTTTGCAAAAGAGTTGGAAAACAAATGAAGCACATGGCCAATGGACATTATTGCCTCATTATCTTTCCTTGCATTGCCTCATTATCTTGCCCCAGTCTCAGTCAGCACAGAATTCTAACATTTGTCTGAATGAATTATGACTAGTATACACATTTGCTCAGGTTCAGATAAAGCTAAACAGATAATTTATTACTGTATTTCTGCCAAGTTAAAGATTTTCATTTCAAGAGCAGCAGGAAAAGGACCTCAAAAATTCTGAAGAGAGTGAATTTTAGGCACTAAGTAGGGCTTCAGTGAGATTAACTTTTCTTAGAACTACTTTGTGACTGTGATACTTTGACTCCAAGTTCTGTGAACACAAGTTTGGCATTTAAATTTCACCTTTATGAAAACAAGCTACTTCAGTATTTAATACTCAAGAAATAGTTCAATAATTATTACAACAATAAAAAACTCTCCTGTCCCATATTCATAAGGAAAAGTTTGCACTTTCAAAGGAGAAAAAAACCCCAAACTAATTTAACAGTAAAGCTACTAAGATTAGCCTGTTGCCATCTTCCAGTCACTGCAGGAGGGATGGAACAAACCTCAGAAATTCCAAGAACTATGTCAGTGTTTTAGTATTTTCTGCAGGGACAGTGCAAAACTTGCCTGATTCTGCAGCTGTACTGTGTGCATCACAGGGTCCTACTGCCATGAGAGGGATTGTGACAGGCTGGAGAAACAGGCCAACAGGAACCTCGTGAAGTTCAAAGAGGGGAAGCACAAAGTCCTGTCCCTGGGGAGGAAATAGCCCAGGCACCTGTATATGTTCAAATTTCTACAATCAAAAATGTTAGTCTTGGAATCAAAATAGTTTATAGTTAGAAAGAATATTTTTTGTTAATGGTATCAGGACTAAGTAGCTTGGTTCTGACCTCTGCAAGCCAGCAAATCATGCTAATGATGCTACACACAGAGGGACCTTATAGCTTTCAGGTGGTAATATCCAAATCTTAAGGATGGAACTGCTTAATTTCATCTATTAAATACATGCACAAGAAATAAAACCTACCTATGGATTGCATGGTTGTTATACAATTTACACAAATTAATATTTTATCCCTAATAAGCTATTTAATAACTATTTGCAGAGTAAGTAACTACCAGGGTTTGATCAAGGATATCATTATGTGGCCTTGCATTTGTGGGGAGTGTAGTTTTTTTGTAAACAGAGCTGCATGATATTTATTGTTTCGATTTACAAATGTAATGCAAGGCATACATTTTACATTTTATTTCATGTGATCAGTTTGTTCCCAAAAAACAATAATGCCTTTATCTTCTTTCCTGAACTGTTATGATCACAAGTAATAAAAATTACAAACAAATTTTCACACAGAAAATGGGGCCCTTTTACTTGAAAAATTGAAAGTTGAAATGATGTTTGTCAAGAAAAAGCTAGCTGGTGTGTATTGAGATTTAAAACCAGATATTCCAGTGGCTAGTTTTTGTGCTAAGGAATATTTCATATGCCATTAAAATGCTTTCTTATCTGCTTAAATGATTTCTATGAAATACTGAAAGCAAATTAAGCTCCATAATCCTTCTGGCAATAAAAAAATATCACAATAGTTCAATTCTGCTTTTAGAACAATGACATAACTCAATAAAATTTTAAATTTTAACACAGAAGCAGCCACAACTCCTTCCAAGGTAGCTACTGTTTCTGATGTTAATACCAGCATTAATTTTTAAGTTGTATACCCTTAACAAAGGGACTGTGCAGCAGAAGTACTGACATAAACCCACAGCAGTTACACTGCAATCAAATGGTTGGTACTAAAATCTGAGGTCCAGCTGACTTCACATGTAGAGAGCAGTCTTTCCATCACATGAACAATACGACAATTTCACTTGCTATAGCAAAATGAAAAAAAGCTGAGAGAGATAGAAGTGCAATATTACAAATCTCTGCATGTATACTGGACTCCGTAATATCCCTCTGAGAAAAGAAGATTCTGAATGTGCTAAAAATGGTAACCGTAGAAGACTTTAATGCATCCAGGAGCTAAAATTAAAACGTCTTTTGTGTCACAGTTAAGTTCTACAAATGTCAGCCTTCTAACAAGCATGAAGTATACAAGGTCTTTTTGTTACTTTAGAAGTCTCATCTAGAGCTCCTTAAGGACTTTTGGCTACAATTCAGACTCTGAAAAGTCACAAACACCAACCTAGTTGATGTTTCTAAATAAATATCAGTAACAGAAGAAAAACCAAAGTGCTGAACTTATCATTAGATTTTTGTCACATAAAACTACAAAAGAATGCTTCTAACACACAAATAATTAAAATAATTAATGCATCTAATGAGCCAGGATCAGATAAAGGTATTAATTGCTATGACTTTTAAAAAAATCTTTGATTTTAAAATACTTAACAGCCATAATAATAAATTATACTAACCGAAACCTATAGTAGCAGCTAATGGCCAATACTAGCAGACATGTTGATGGCTCATCACTGGAGACAATTAAAAAGTAGTTCATTTTATATCTCCATGGTGTATCAGTCATCAACTGCAACTGTACGTGAGTGAGAGTAAATCCTAAATATATTTTGGTTTCAAACTGACTGACAGGAAAGTTGAGAACACTGCAAAACTGGGAGTGCTCAGTGAGGGAAGGAGGGAGGGAGAAATAGAGTGAGAGAGCTTTGTAATAAACTCTTGCTACAGCCAGAGGTTCTACACATTTCAGGTCTTAAATTGTACCTGTGGCTAGATCATAAGGGTGTTCAGAGTATAGAGAGGAGGAGTAAATTTGGAGCATACAAAGAGCATACTCAAAGAGCATCACATGGCTCTATTTGAAAATTACTGCTCTTCCAGTTAATGACTGATTTTCCCCAAAGTCAAAAGGCCGCTTCTTAGAATAACATTTTTCATGATTGTGTTTGTCTGAATAGACACTTTAAGGAACCTGAATATTTAATCATTATTGTGACAAACACTTTTTTTCTCTAGTGTGGGGAATTCCTGTAGCACATAATAGTCACTATGACTGCACTGTACTGTGTATTACAACTGCACTAATTTAACAGATATAGTTTCATATAATGTGGATATCTGATTTAAGAATCCACATTAATATTTCATGCATAACATAACAGCAAGTGACTTTTTGTAGATTAAATGATTGTCTTCTTTAGCATTCTACATTTTTACAAAAATCACTAGCATTTTGACTAAGGACGTATGCATTTTTTTCATTTTCCATACTCATAAGCAGGATGTTGATGATGCTGTTTCTCTGACATGAAGTGATTACAAAGTGCTAGTATTATACCCTGGTATTTGCTAGACATTAGTTCCAAGGATATTTTTAAATATATACATACTGATCTTTTTACTTTTAAAGTAATTTTATTACTACTCTGATATTATAAAACTCTTTTTAACCACTGATAATTTCTAAATACAAAGCATGTGAAAAGTATGTTCAGTCATTTATGGCCTTTTAAATGAAAGGCATCAAAAATATTCCTTGTGGCAGAAACGGTCCTATAGCAGGTCTTTTAATAGCTGCTTTAAATTTTGTCAACATCAGAAAAAGACAAGGAGAAATCTGTCAGGAAACTGATAACAAGTTGGAATTATCTGCACATACCGAAACACTACGCTTTTACTTCATAATTACATGGGTTTTGTGAAAATAACTTCAATCCCTCAAATTGCGTTGTTCCCACTATGCAGATGAGCCAGTTATTTGACCATTATATTCTGCTGTTTCCATTTTGAGAATGTAGGGGATTATGCTGTCAATGGGAACATTTCCAATGAGACCCGTGAAAAACAGTTCCTCGGTGATGCTAGAGCTCATCAGCCTAAGTGCTGGCAGGCGAACTAGGATCCGGGCTAGCCTGAAAAAGAAGTTCAGTGGATTATAAATACATGTAAGACCCATTTAAGATACTTTATGGCTAAAGAGCTGGATCTGCCTTTATTATTACCATAATTCATGAATAGGAGTAAAGGGCAATTAAAGCTAAGTGGCTACCACAAAAAGAATTGTTACTGTTCTAGCCTGCGAGCAAAATGAAAAGCCAAGTAGCTTTCCAAAGAAAGGGACATATTAATGCCCTTTGTAGACAGACCATGTATGTACATACACACAATTCTCTTGGCCTGCTTTTGAAATTCCCTCTGGACAAACAATACTGAGACTCATAATATTCATACTGATTAGTGCGAACATTTGCACAATTTTAAGAGTACAATGCTTAATTAAAATTTCAGCCATAAACAGCACAGTCCTCAGTTGCCAAGCAACTTCATGCCAAATGAGATAGCAGGAAGGGGGCTGGATGTATATAAACAGAACAAAAGAGAATCTAATGAGAGACGGAATTTGGGGGAATGTATTATTAAGCATAAATACTGTCAAATGCTCTTTATTTAGGATG
Source organism: Gymnorhina tibicen (assembly GCA_013399875.1). Taxonomy (NCBI): domain Eukaryota; kingdom Metazoa; phylum Chordata; class Aves; order Passeriformes; family Artamidae; genus Gymnorhina; species Gymnorhina tibicen. The sequence goes on from VXAZ01009688.1 coordinate 1,160,553, forward strand.
TTAACAGATATCCAATATAATGAACTGATTGTATTGAAATGCTGGACTTCCATTGCATATGAAATTTAGGACAGTGATGAAAGCATTTTGCTGTCATTCATATAGCAGATGTGCATCACAAATGCCAAACCAAATAAATTTTCTGAACCAGAACTATGTAATAGCAAACCTCAGGTGGCACTGACCACAAGTGCTCTTGAAAATGCTTGAATATTAATGGAGATAATATCTAAGGTCCATTCTGCTAATATACCATATGTTGTAAACTTTAGGGCAAAAAGATCCAAGCTATGCTGTTGTTTTTGTGAAAATTGTAATAGTTTTCTCCTGTCTCAATTTGTACCAGCACTCAGTTGCTCAGAAATAATCAGACTTGTTCTCTAAACTTGTCTATGGGTGAGCATGGAAATACAGACACTATTAGTTAAAATACAGGACACTGCTTGGGGAATGTAACTCTGATTTTCTTCCCTGAGACACTATTATGAGAAGTAAGTATATGGAACAAATTTTATATTTAGTTTTATGGTAGATACCCAGGTCTCACGAATGAAACCAGAAGGACTCAACTGTACATGGAAGAATGTGGGATTTGAGGATATTTCTGAGGCAGAGAATCCTATTTTCACTGCACCACAGTGTTAACTCTGTAAGATCAGTGCAGAAAACAGAGATGGGAGAAGCTCTCCCTTTCAGACAGTTTTTTTTCCTCTTTTATTTTTAGTTACCCCACCCTCAGACGGTGCTTAAGTGTATGGGATTGCTTCTTTACATGAGGATATCTTTCACAGTAAAAAAGAACATGTACTAGTATATCTTACTAGACAGAGGTGAGAATTTCCCTGATAGTGCAGAGAATCATTGTGTTGACGAATTTTGAGTTTTGATGGAGACTGTTAGAAAATACAGTAACTGTTTCTAGCACGTAACAAACAGAATAGTTGAGAGGTGAAAAAACAAGCTAGATAATTTCAGAGAAGTCCTTGGAAATTAAAAAAAAAAAAAAAAGCCAAAAGAGAAAATAAGTAGTATGTGGGAATTTCTTATAAACAGAAGTTTGAGAGATGGTTACTGTCTCCTGTTACATGTAATCCTGGTTTTTCTAAGGGCTATAACTGACAGTTTTAACATTTTTCTGCATATGTAGCTTGAAAAACATTTCAAGGATGATAATCACCTTTTAGTTGTCAAAGAGGCTTTAAAATAATAACGTGAAAAAAGCAGCAGTGTGAATTAAGAGTCAGTTGACGCAGTTGTTCCCCAAACTTCTAAAAATATAAGTCTATTTACTCTTCTAAACATGACTATGAGAGTCTCAAAAAAACCCCTCAAAAACCAAGAAAGCACTAATAAATTTAATTTACCTGGAGGAAGCTAGACAGCTATTCTTATTTCTACGTATCTTTAAACAAATCTGCTTGCTTTTATGAATTAGGTTCTAGTTCTTTCTCATCAACAATCAAAAAAACCCCCAAACCCCAGATGTCAAAAAAACCCCAACGATGTTATTTTGTACTTTCGTTAGCTACAGCCCACAACATTACTTTGGGTACTATAGACAATAAATACCTATAAGTATCTTCTGGATAGGTTTTTTGTACATAGTCCTGCAATTCCATCTGTGCCTTCTCCTGGAATTTTTCTATTTGGGTTGAACTGGTCAGACCAGGATGATCTAAAGAAACAAAACATTTCTGTATGTCGATTGTTTCCCTATACATTGTGAAATAAATCTATTTGTAAGACTCTCACATTTAATTTCAATGAAATATTTCTCTGGTATTGTGATGTTTTAACATGCTAGCTGTATAAAGGAAACCACTCAGGTGAACATTTACTTCCTGGCTTCAGAATCAGTTTGTTCACTTTTCTCTCTATAGCTGTGTGTATCCATAAGAAAGTGGACAAAAATTAAGCCTGTACATACGTACCAGGCAATGACACTGAGTTTGTTTTTAACTTTGCTTGTTTAAATGGAAATATGTTCGCCTCTGTGGTTTGTTCTACCTAGGCTGGCTAAGCCAGGGTATAACCCTAATATCTAGGGTTTCCTTTTCCAACGATCAATGTCTTAATCTTCCCAAGTCTGTCTCATGTTTTAATTCCAGCTGGCTCAGCTCCTCAGACAGCCACGTGATCAGAGCAAAAAAAAGCACACCCACAAAACAGCACCTATCTTATTATGCCAAAATATCTTCAGTGTTGTGTCCAAACTGCTTGTCCCTTGAAATAGGACAGAGCTACCTTGAGTTTGGATAGCTTCTTCCTTTTCCAACTTGAACAAAATCCCTAATAAATCTAACTCTAATGGAACAATCTACCAAAAAAATTCAAAAGAACATTTCAGGACACCAGTATCTTCTGCTTAAGTTTTATTACAAAGAGAAAAATAATATCAATGCAAAAAAAACCCGCAAGCAAACACACCAATAACAACATACCCTTTTACTTTGTATTTTGTAAATACAAAGTGATAAATACCTTTGAATTAAAATAAATAATATGCATTTCTGAGCAAAACTTTCCCTTTTACTCAGCCTGTCAGCAGTTTTAGATTAACCTTTGCGTGTCCTAGAAACATTTGCCACCTTTGCTAAAAAGACTGCCACTTCCAATTCCTTTAATGTCCTTACCTAATCATTTCAGAAAATCTCAAGTGTCTTCTTTGAGTAAATTCTCATATTTCAGAAACACTTAACTATGCTTTAGTTGTCTGCTATAATTTCTTTTGGTAACAAATGGAAGACAGCCTGTTTACATTCAGTTTTTGAGATTTTGTGGAAGTTCCATATAACAAAATAGGCATTTCTACTCATATTTCAGCTATTCCTCTTATGAGTATATTAAATACTGAAATTGAAGCAAATTTCTTTTTGTCATTCTGAAAATGCATTTCTTCTAATCCTCCTCACCATTTACCCCACTAATATTGCTAGTACACATTCCAGATAATTTATTACTCATAGATTCTCAGCTGAAGGTAACTTGAGAATCTAATCTTCTAAGGTGGATGTACAGGAAACACCTGATATATTGGAATTGTAAATAACATGGATATGTTGCTCTGAAGTTATTTTAAAACACATATTGTGATAATCATTATGAAACAATCATTTAATCTGCAACTTAACAGATGAGTCTTGTCTCAAGACATTAGTGTCATTTAAAAAATGCTAAAAAATTGACATATTAATGCTTAGTATTTAAAAAGATATGGTTACTAAATTCCTTACCAGGGCTAAAAAGGACTATAGCTTTAAGGTATGCATATTCATATCCATCAATATCAAGCTTGGCCATGCTGTTACAGAACTCCTGAAGTTTCCAGATGTGTTCCATGACTTGCTTTATTCTGTCTCCAGAAAGTTTATCTACAAAAAGATATTGCTTACTATTTCATCTGAGCTCAAGCATTTCTAATATATTAACAAATAAAGTTTTATAAACCAAGTCAAGTGATATTTTCAAGTCTTTTGCTGTCTTAAAACCACTTAACATGTAAGGATGGCCTGAATTATTATGAAAGTAAAGATTTATAAAGTTAAGTCAGACCCAGGGCTAGCAAACAGAATGTTAACTCATCTGTGTAATTTTGCCAGGACAGCATAATCTGCCACACCAAACTTTTTCCAGTGATGTACTGTTCTGAGCAGAGACTCTCAAATTATGGTGAATTATTCTACAAATGGCTAGAGTGATTCTGGGAATGAACAGAAGCACAAAGCAAATGCTAACATGCAACCCTAATTTTAAATTCAAACATTACTGAATCAGCTTTTCCAGAAGTGAATGCAAGAACAGTAATGACAGTGCTACTTTCTCCTCTATCTGTACTTTTAGGAGTGAACTTTTCATTAGCTATGGTAAATACCTGTCTGATGGGGTGAATTTCCTGAAACACACATACACAGATTCTTCTATCTTTTGAAAGATCACATTCCTTATATTGGGTTCATAATCTATCTTAAAATTTCAATTTAAAAAATATGTTTTATTTATAGATATGTTACGAGTGAGTGGTATTAGCTGCTAAACTAGGAAGGGAGAGATTTCTATTTTGGTAAATAGAAATCCTTGTATTGGACTACATTGTATATCTACAAACTAGTCAAGGAATAAAAACATTAGAGAATACATTAAGACAAATCTTTGAATATATAATTACTATTATCAAACTTCAGAAGTCAGTCAGTTCACAAGAGATAAAACCTTTCCTTGAAAAACATACTAGAATAATTTTATTCCAGTCATAATGTCCAATGCTAGTATATAATATCATTTTAACTTGAATATTTTATTTTTGTGTATACAGCTTATAGTGCATAGGATTGCTTAGACCCCATGTGCCTCAAACTGAATCTTTGACATAGTTTATTACTATTTTATCTATTTTCTGAAACTGCAATAAGAAGATTGAATGAATGGAAGAACCATTTTTTGCACTCTTGAAATAAGAATGAAAGCATAATCTACATTTCTTAAATCATTAATTGTGATACAAATTTTTAGTTACTCAAGATGGATGAAGATAGACATAATGTAATGTTTTTATTGCTGTATTAAGTGGGAAAATATGGTCCAGAAAAACTCAGGAAAAGCAAACTTGAATTCCAGGGTTTCTAAGTAGCCTCACCACTAATATGTTCCTAGATAAAGTTCTGAAATTTCTTCACTTTGTTTTGAATTTTAAAGGTATAATAAATAATATAACATGATAACTTTGCAGAATAGATAAATAACACCAATAATCCTCTTTTCTTGGCTGGTCTCAGCTAACGCAGTATGACCGCAAGTACAGGTTATAGAAAAAAAGTTATTTTTTACAATTTTGATGCATGAGAACATAAGTGGAACCAGCTTAATGTTGTAATAGCCCTTTACTCCTCCCCAAACTCACTGCCTGGAGGTGGAATAGACAGCTCTGTGTATTCTGAAACAGATATAAAGTAAAAGCCTAACTCTGCGTAGAACATCCAGTGTGCAGGTTTCCCTACTGATCTTTTCAACTTTTGCCTCTCTGTGCAGGAAAGGAGCAGCACTTTGTTGTATTTTGGGGCTGTCCAGGCTCTCTTAAATGACAAAACAACAAACCAAAACAAACAAAAACCAACCAAAAAACAAAAACCCAAAACCAAAACAAGAAAAAACCCTATAATTCATTATGAAAGCAATTAAAGCATACTATCCATTTAAGAATCAAATTGCCATCTAATTTACTTTATCATGACGAAGCTAATAAAGTAGATTAAAACTTGATTGTAGAACAATAAAATGTACAAAGCAGGTAACAGGAAAAAATATTTAGCATCCTTCAGCTCTAGAAAAATACATCTGTTTTACTCTCCTCAGTAAAAACCTATTTTCTAATTTTTGCTGTGTGCACAATAATGACACCACAAAAAATTATAAAAAATTGGTACCAAATAGTATTCTATAACGGCTTTTAACGCACATGTAAATTTAAGGTCATTTTCATGTAATATGCTGTATTTGCAGAGTTTAAAGCTGCTAGTATTGTTTTCTTCCTCCTTTTAAAAATGAGTATTATTTTCATGCTGATCAATCCTATTGATTGGAAGCATCCTTAAAGAATGGAAAAAACCCCACATATAACAGATTTTCATCCATTCTAGATATAATCATCCTTATCAACAGACCAACATTGAATTAAAAAATAAAATTACATACATCTTGTTAAGAATGTCAAGAAAATAGGTTGCTTAATGCTTCAAGGGCACTTCAGAATACATTAATCATTACTGCATTATAGTAGTATCCAAAACCATTATACTTGCAAGAATATGCTTGTGTGATAATTGGCAAACGCTGTGTTTTTACACTGCTAAGAGAAGAAGGAAAGTTCCGGAAGGAAGAAGTCTGGTGTGGTTTGGAAGAGGACATCATTATTCTAAGAGGAAAAAACATACATCCGGATGGGAAGAAAACTCTCTGAGCACATCCAAGGAGTATTTTAGGATGTACTGTCTTTCTCTATAATGTCAGGCATAGAAGAACCCATTTCCTCTATGGACACTTCTGTCCCACAGATATCTGCGAGGTCAGTGCAACAAAATTGTAGATTACCAGGGGAAACATAATTATGCAAGAGAAAGCTTCACCTTTGCCTGGATCCTGGTGAACAATTCTGCCACTGATGGGGAAACACCTCATGAGCAATATTATACAAACATCCCTGTATTGTTAGCAGGACTGACAACATACCTTCTTGTATGCTGTTCTGGAGATGGTTGACAATAGCTCCCAGGATAGTAGACAGACTCATCACCTGTGCACACTGTGCCAGGCCTAAGGTAAACAGTTCATTCCAGCAGGCACGCACAAGGCTTGTATTACAGTCTTGCCTATAAACAGCAGAAAATCCAATGCTAGGTAGTTTGATAATCAGGCTGGTATTACCCTATGTATAATTATGTTATTTATAACAATTAATAATAAGGATTAATCCTTATTAATTGCAAAACATTTTAGTAAAAGGCATATATTAGCATATTACAAGTATTTCAAGAAGCAAAAAGAAATGATAGACTATGGGAAACCATTTTGGGTTATCTGCGAAATGGTGTTCATCAATTCTTTAGTAAGATATCAAAATTAAGTGTTTAATTTCTGCAAATTAATGCTTGCTTTTGATTCAGCTTTAGTTTCTGTAACCACAGTAACATCAGATATTGTGGTTATCCTCCCCTCTGCCATCTTCTATTTAATTCTTTAAAACAGGGAATATTGCATAGTCTTCACACATTTTATATAATTCATTAAAAATTAAACAATATCATAACTCAAAAGTTCAAAATAGCTGGGAAGTGTTCAGATCAGTGCTTAAGTTCATTCAAAAGCAAACCATTCAAACAGAGAATGTCCATTTACCCAAGAGCTTGAAATGCAGGTATGGACCTAGCCCAGTGCATAGAGAGGAAAAGGAGTCGTGATGCTGACTCACAGATGTAGTGTACATTAAGGTACTCTGGCATCGGACTGGGCATTGTCAGCTGCAAAAAATAAAAGTACAGTACAATATATATAGTTCAGACGTAAACCAGTTTTTATCATCAATGACATTAACTGGCAAAAACATTCAAACCACTCTCATAGTCCATCACAATCAACAGTGTGACAAGAAGCTGTCAAAGAAAAACTGTACTAAATAACTCATTACTACTGGCAAGGAATGCAAATTGGGAATATGAGACAAGAAATTATGCAGGAGCTCATACATCTTAAGCATTAGTTTGTTTAATAAGACATTTAAAGAAGCACATACCTTAAACGTGACATGTGTATCTGTAAGTAGGGGTCCTTCCACTTCAATAATTGGTGTTGACTGATCTCTACTGATTACATGAATATTCCCTCCTCCTGTAGGATCCATCCCATCTGCCAAGTTATGAGCTGTTGTACCATCTGTGGTATTAAGTGCTTTAGCCAAAGTATCAAATGCCCTAAAAATAATTAATAAGTAAACAACAAAAGAGTGCTTCGTTAGACCTTAAAAAAATCATATTGCTCAAATTAAATAGCCTCTTTAGGCTGACACAAGGTCAGACTTTTCATTACAATTTGGTCCCTCTGTACTCTTTGGGCATTAATAAAAGGATAGATGTGCCCACATATTGCTGGTAAGAGATCTCCCCTATGAGGGAAGGATTTACTACTGTAAATCCTGCTCTGATAGTTTTATCCTCGTATTTGTACTAGTAAAGGGGTTTTGGCTGGCATAGAGTTAGTTTTCTTCACAGCTAGTACAGGGCTGTGTTTTGGATTTGTACTGAAAACAATGTTGATAATATAGAGATGTTTTTGTTATGCAGAGCAGTGCTTGCACAGTGTAAGGGCCTTTTCTGCTTCTTGTCCTCCCTGCAGTGAGGAAGCTGGGGGTGCACAAGAAGTTGGGAGGTGACACATCCAGGATAGCTGACCCAAACTGATCCAAGGGATATTCCACACCCTGTGATGTTACACTCAATATATAAAGAAGGGGGAAGAAAGAGGAAGTGGGGGGATGTTTAAAGTGATGGCATTCATCTTTGGAAGTAACTGCTACACGTGCTGGAGCCCTGCTGTCCTGGAGGTGGCTGAACACCTGACTTCCCATGGAAGGCAGGGAATGAATTCCTTTACTTTGCTTGTGTGTGTGGCTTTTGCTCCACCTATTAAACTGTCTTTATCTCAACCCATGAGTTTTCTCACTTTGACCCTTCTGATTCTATCCCCAGTCCCACTGGTGTGGGAGTGAGGGAGCGGCTGCATGAGGCTTAGTTGTCTGCTGGGCTTAAACCACAACAGTCCTCTTGCACTTACCATTCACTATTCACCCCTTCTCACAGATTAGGTGAGGATTACCAGAGACCAGACATACTCTAAAGAACAAAGTCCCTGTCCTTGTCTGCATCCTTGATCATCAATTTTTTAGAACAGTGGAGAACAGTGTGGTTTTCTTCTAGATAATATGCCTGAATTGCCTTTCCCTTAAGATGAAATATGGCCAGGCACTCCTAATCTGCCAGTACAGAGCCTTAAATGTCTGATGACAGTAACACAAGAGAGAGCGGTTCCTGGTCTCCTTTATACTCAAGCTGTTGCTGGATCATTCCCCAATAAATCAGTGTAAATTCTCTTAGGATAACAGAGCTTAGATGTAAAGAAGAATTTTATGTTCCAATTTCATACCAGTGGGACAGCATTATGGTATAGTGCTGCTTTGCCACTTTTTTTGTCAAGATGTTTTTTTGGTGGAGGGTTTTTTGTAAATTTTTTCTGCTTTAAAGAAAGAGTATGAGGTTGACATAAATTGACATTGCAGTGTCAAGCATTTTAAAATATTAATTCACTTCACTTGAAGAGTTTAATGAAAGACTTAAGAGTCTTAATGTACTTTTTCCAGCCAGGATAGGGTTATTTTTTTTCAGTAGCCAGGAGGGGGCATGGCTGAGGTCCAGAGGTTTTTCTATACCACCAACCACATGGGGAGGGGAGGGGCAGGAAAGGTACTCCCCCTCTCTCTTCAGAGGAGAAGAGGTTTCTTCCACTCGGTGTAGCCGGCAGAAGGGTCTGGTATTTGTTTATTGTTGGGGGCTTTTCCATGTAAATCGTTTCTTTGTCTTATAACTCTTGTTATTAATATTGTTGCTATTACTGTTTCATTTTGCTGTTACTGTTTATTTGCTAGTCTCATTGCTGTTTCCAGTAAATTGTTCTTATTTCAACCTGTAATCTTCATCTGTTGTGCCTCCAACTGGAGACGGAGGAGGGAACAAGTAGCAGCATAGTTTAAGTGGGAATATTAAATTGGATAATACCATTCCTAAACCACAACAGTTAAGCTCCTTCTAAAAATCTTCTTTTTGAGAAACAGTGGACAGTTTTGAGTCCCAAGTATTTTATCTTATTAACCTGTACTGCTAAATTCAACCTACCTGGCTCCCCCCCCACCAAAAACACAAAAAAAAAATCCAACAAAAAACCCCCCAGCCTTGCAAATCCCAAGCTGTGTTGGAAATTTTAATATTCCATGCTCCTTTTTCACATATTTTTCATTAATAAAGAAAAGAAAGACTTCAAACTCTTTCTAAACCTGTATTACCAGCAGATTTTATGGCAGAACAATCCCAAGAATAAATCTGCAGTAATACAGACCCCTAAAGAGCAGGGCTAAGGGCACAAGCGTTTCACAGGAGAAGCTTACATAAAACACACCTAGGAAATAAAATCGCACTGACGTGTTGCTATTCTCAGAGTCTTTCAAGGTCACAGACTAGTCATTTATTATTTTTCTGAGAATCAAATCTGGTCTAGCTTCAGAACACTACATTTGTAACACAGGACACAGCTCTTCACGAGAGGGTAAGAGCCAAACCTGATTTCTAAATAACTGGTTTTGTGTTTCAAAGTAGGGGCGATGTGGCAATCTGTACTGTGTCTGGTGTTAAAATGAATGAGTGTAAGGATACACCACACAGAACACAAATTGCTAAATAAGGTGTAAATATAAATGCATACCGTGTAATCTCACTTGCAGATTGCTCTTCTTGTTGAACTTCAGAAGTATCTCCATTATTTAGTGACTCACTGAGATTAGCAAGAGATGTCACAACATTTGCTAGTGTTCCTAAGGCACCCTGGCTTGTTTCAGCCTAAAAAGGAAAAACTATATTAGTAAATCAAAATTATAATTAATATATTATATTTAATTTTCCCCCATTTTTAATCTTTTTGTTCTTTTTCCCTTATGCACCTTTTCCTTCCTCCTGAATGCCTACAGGAAGAACAGTGGCAGTCAGTGATCTTTAAATCCTGTTCTAATTATCAATCCTAGTCCCAGATGAGACATTATGTAGAGAACTACCTGTGGCTGACCTTTTGCAGAAATATGCTTGCCAAAAGAAACCATGATCCTGTTGATCAATTTAGTACCTCCATTCGTACGGTTCTTCACACTTATCACAACCTTATCTTCTCAAGAACAACAACTATTTGAGACTATGTACAATAGATAAAGTAACCTGAACAAATTAATATACATGCTAAGAACTGAAGTGAGACAGTAATACCTTGGAGTCAGCAGCTAGGAGGACTGTACCATCATCCCTGATCAAAGGCTGCTGAATATTCACGAGCATTCCCGGATCAAGAAGACCAGCTGACCTGTTCAAAAGCATAAGGCATCTGACAGTCAATAGTATTTTACTTTAATCAGATGAACGTGTAACAAACTATGGCAGCATAAAAGGAATTGCTAGTTTTTAAATAAACAATTTAGCGAAGCTTACAGTTATTCATCAGGACTTAAGTCTTTCTGAAACAGTTTCCAGAAAGAAGCTTGAAAGACAGAAAGACTGGAATATCTTTTGATTTCCTGTGCAAACAATGACAACTTCCCAAATGCATATCCTCTCATTTGCTTTTTGTTCTGGTTTAGTCTGCTTTAAGGAAAGTTGTCTTCTCATGCTCGCAGAAGTCACCTAGTAGCTCTAGTTTTACATTAGACTTGAGAGGAAGGCATAACTCTGCATTCCAAGCTGGACAATGGATAGCACTGAAAAAAAGTCAAAAATATTTTTCACATTCCAAAATATAGTCAGAAACAGTAATGTAATCAAGGCCTACATAAAATCTCTGCTGCCTTTACTTCTGCTGCTTTTTGACCAAACATCCTTCCCCTCTGCTGTATCTAATTTATGGAGACAGTGGAAAGTCTTTGCAGTCAGCAGGAATTTTATTTGCTACTTATGTGATGCTCCAGGTGTCCATAACATGATACCAAGGCACGCAACACAGGTGCAGGCTGCAGGACATTACAGTATAAGGGGTCTGACACTAACAGCTATCACTGTGAACAAGCACAGGCAGCAAATTATCATGCATTATGCAAATCTGAATCCTACATAAATAACAGAGTGGTACTTAATGACTATAGTATTCTTTATAGGTCTGTAATGGATCTGTAGCTCAAGGAAATTTCTAAGAAGCAAATGTGTCTCTGAGTACTTCTTTCAAATGAGAACACTGAAAAACAATTCTCCAAGAAACCTGCAGCCCAAACTTCCTAACTGCAGTGTCATTTGTTCAACAAAGAATACGTAAATAAAAAACAAAATGCACGCATGCACACACGAAGACTGAATAATAAAATCCAATTTTTTAGGTGGTTCTCAACCATTTATAAACTACAGTTTTAAAAATGTCGTATTTAAACTAGACTTCTTTTTATTCTATTCAGAAAAAAAAAAATATTGTCTTTGTCATGATGTGCATTTCCACACCCACTGCTTAAGGAGACATCTGAGAGTTCAGGAACCATCCTGGAGTATCTTCCATATAGTAAAAGGAAGCTGCTGTTTTGCTGTTGTTGAAATCAGTCTCTTGGGATCTGAATCGCCACTCAGTCTCTTTAACTACTGTCTTTAGGAGAAGGAAGCCTGAGTCTGCCATTTGCAGATTTGATTTCAGAGAAGTGCTAACCCAAATGCATCACAGCGTTAGCCTACATGGTTTCTGCTTGACTATCATTCACTTGCTCTGCCTCTGCACTGACCTGGCTGGACAAGAGCCAGCTCTGAACTGAAAACCACACACTTGTACTCAGACATAAAAACTTACGTGAGAAGCAGAACCTACATTGGCCTTGGTAATGGAAACAGATGATGTGTGCATTAGAGTTCTTTTCTGTTCCCTCTGAGAGTAGAGGGGAGAAAGACTATAGGTGTGACTGCAAAGTAATATGCACAAATAACGTGAAAGAAGATGCATGGAACTGAGGTACTCACCGTGTCCCATCTTTATCTGCCACAAATGTTGGAGTTGCTATTAGAGGGCTTCGAAGATCTTTTCTTATATAGATCTTTTCAGTAGAAGCTGCACAGTTGGTTGGTTTTTCACGTTGCACATCAAAAGGCTTTCTTTCACTTTGAACAGCTACATAAAGATAGAAACACTCAGATTTGAAAGGAAATAATTCAAACAAAAAATACAAAAAGTAAGTAAAATTCTTGCCGTTATGATGGTGTACCAGCTCAGTGCAAAACTGGAAATTTAATACCAAGAGTGAAGAAATGCAGGCTCTGATGTTATTGCATCTGTGAGTATGTATATTTTTATATATACTTTTAACTAAGATAGTCACAAATTGATCTTTTGCTTCGAGTTTTGCTGAACTGGAATCAAATATTGCTCCTTTTTTTTTGGCATTTTTTAAGATGGAAGATTCTATGGTTGTGTTTTCAATTTGTTGTTTGTTTTTTTTTACAGGCACAGCTATATCTAAATGTTAGGCACATTCCTACTCTGGATGACACAAGACAATGCAAACCCAGGAGGAGCCCTGAAAAAGTCAAGAGAGGCAAGTTACCTGAGAGATGCAGGTTAATTCCTTGAGAGGATACTCTCTGCATGACATACACTTCACTCACATCCATTAATTGCACCCATTAGGGAAGAGTGTTCCAAAACTAACCCTTTCATAATCTATAATATTTATACTTGAGAGTTGAAACAAACTAAGTTCAGTCTCTGAAGTGCCAAACAAGTGTAGCAAATTTTTATTAAATATAGTAAAAAGCAGTTACTTTTTAACTTTTAAAGAAAGTGAAAAGTGTATCTTTATAATATTAAAACACTATTATTAAACAAATTACAGAAAGTTATCTTCATAAACAGCAAGAGTTACTTAGTTCCTGCTTTATTTTTGCTAATATTGTTCCTATTAGCAAAATCTAGGGTCTTAAAAGTTGGTATATCAAATTTGTTGGCTTTGTGAATATGTAATTATTAATCAAAAGCCTGACCCAAAGCCAGTGAAGTCAGTAAATATATACCCTAATCATATTGGGATAAGAAAGGTTTACTTTCTGGAACTCCAGCACTTTTTCTTGTACAAATATCTTGTCTTATATTCAGCATTCTATGTGTAAAGCACCAGAATCATCACAACAGGTCTGGAGTTTCAGAGTGCAAATACAACAATTATCTCCCTATTTACAGCCTAAAGTTCTGCCTCCCTTGAACTCAATGGTTGGAATTTTCCTGCCTAGATCAGATCACAAAACAACCTTGCAACAGTTTCACAAAGTGCTAATTCAAGAACAGGTGATATAAACTGAAAACAAAAATATATTGAAACAAGTGTTTGGCCGCTAGCAGTGGAAATGTATGAAGTATTGCATACAAACATGAAAGCATATTTTAAAACATATGACAGTTTATACAATGTCTCATAAAACACTGCTCACAAATAACCAATTTAACATAAAATTTTTAAAAGAGGAAAAAAAAAAAAGACTAACTACTTCCATCACTGGTTGAAAAAGCCAGAAAAATAAACTGGAAGGAAAGCAGATTCTCAAGACAGAATATTAGATGCAGATTCATGTCAATCCATGTCAAAATATTTTGTATTATAAACATACACTGTGTTTGTAACATGCATTCTAAGTGAGGCTGTAACTGGGCTCCTCAAAGACAACAGTACGTGGAGACGTGGTTCAAAACAAAACCACTACTGCACCTCAGACATAAAATGGTGATGAAAGAAAGGTGCACTAGATGGTGCCAAAAAGTTCTGTTTCCTTCAAGCAACATATACCAAAACAAAGAGAACACACTAAAAAATGGTAGTCCACATATTTGTTATTCAGTAGGCACGGTATCACACTGAGTACTTAACACTCACATTCCATTTTCATGCCCATCTCTAGACATTTCTTAAGCCTACAAAACTGGCATCGATTCCGATGGTGTTTATTGATGATACAGTCCTGGTTGCTACGACAACTGTAGGTCAAATTCTTCCTTACGCTCCTTTTAAAGAAACCTTTGCACCCCTCACAACTGACAGCACCATAGTGACGACCTAGGAAACACATACATTGTTACCAGGTGGAAATTACTTGTATTTTAGCATAGAAATACTTATTTTAAGCAAGTAAAACACTGTTAGTCACCCTTTAAATTTGTTTTATATTTGTATCAACATTTTGGACCGTGAAAGCATTACTACAGTCTCACAAGGTATTTCTGGTTTACCTACTGTCAGGGGCTTTGGTGAGAGAGTGGAGAGAAGAGAGGAAGGCTAAGCCTATATCTGAATGTGCAGTCGATGAAGGTGTAGTTCCCATTCTGCATAAGTACAGATATAATTCTATCAGCTGTTACAGACTATAGGATACATTTAGAGAACATACTGGCTAAGAGCTCAAGTAATTTCAGAAGACAAGTAATTTTACAACAAAATTTAAAATGCAATCTTCATTTAAATTTCCTGTCCATATCAATCTGGTACTGTTTTAATTACATAAACACTTAAAAGAAGTAAAAGCAAGTGAGAAAAAGAGACAGAAGGGTGTCTTCTCTCTAGCATGAAAGCACAGTACACTCCCTTGACTAATACATAATTCTATCTTGAGACTCCTTGTTAGTGCATTGATCTGAAACACTAAGGATTCACGTGATCTCTACTTGCCTTGTTTTGTGATAGTAGCAGAACAAAATCTACCAGGAAGTGTTAAGTTTGTTAGAGAGCACTGAGAAGCATTTTCTTGGAATAGTCAGACTTTTTTAGATGACATGTTTATTTCATGGTTGCCCATCACTGTGGGGAACTTGACTACATGCTTCAAGTAGTCTTTTTCCAGGAGCTATTTAATCATTATTTTATCTTTCAGCCAATTTATCATATGCTTTAGTTCAAGGAAAAAACCTAATATTCTTCCAAGCAGAGTTTAGCTATTTTTTGTGTATAGATACATAGTATGTAGTATTTTCCCATTTAAAAACTCAATTGCTTTTGCCATCAGCATAGCTAAAATGTTAAAGCACATGAAAAATCATCTCTTCATCCCAGTCATCCTTTCAAGCAAGTTTCTTCAATACCACTTTGTATGCTTCCTTACCTGATGCTTTATCACCACAGACTACACAATATTCTACTACCTGGGGCCGCTGAACATCAGTTTTTCCTAGCAGACGTTCCACTGAAGCAGAGTCTGTCACTATCTAAAGCAAAATTCCAGAACAAAAAGATGTAATTAGCCAGACATGAAGGTAAGGTGCTTTGCCTACAGAACAAGATTGGTGTATCAGCTAAGAGGGGACTGAATTTATGAATAAGTATGACATGTGAAATTAAATTAAGTAGTATAAAATGAAATTTAATGAGAGTTCTTATTGTCAATAGTTCTTACTCTCAACTGAAACTTTTGAAACAGTCATATCAAAACAAATTACAAATAAAACTGCTAGCTTTGTTTAGCACAAAGGTTTCCTCACTTGTGCAATTAACAGTATTTTTCCCTTCTTGCAAATATTCTCAAACAGCTGCTATATTTTAGCCAAAGACAGTTGGCTTTCAGATGCTGTTTCCATCTACCTCTTCTCTAGCTACTAGGGATACATGGTTCAGAGGGGATAGCCTGGAGCTGAGGTCTATCATAGAAACAGTTTAGCTTCCAAAGGCCTTGGATTCCAAAACTTCTGTTCTGAACATTCCATTCAACCAAGAAAAATTAAAAACCACACCCCTCTGTAACATCAGATATCCTATTTAGCATGGAAAAATTAATTTTAAAAGACTGTTAATACAATCTTTAAAATATTTATGTAAAAATGACTCTTCTTCCTTTAAAATATTCTCTATTGTAACAGTAACAAGAGGGACCAGGCACTTTTTATTTTGTTTTATTCTATTTTTAAGACTGCTAGGAAGAAATCTCAAATTTCACTAGAGATAGATTATTGTTTACATCATTGGCTTTGCAAAGCTCCTGTTGGTGCAGACTACGCTCAAGACCCACAAAAAAAATACCAGAGGACAGCTTCTGATCTAAATGACTTTACTGCAATGTCTTGATACTGAATGTGAAGTACGAACTCATGTAAATTTGCTCAGGTGAGTTGTATCTCTGTATATCTGTGAATCTTGAGCAGAAATCCTGGCACTTCTCACAAGTGCCTATCTTAAGTACTCACTTATGTCTTTGGAACTTGAATGAGAACACACAATGAGGGATGATGAGTGCAATGGAATACACAAGGAACGTGAAGACTGAAGGATTTATGATTGAACAATGAAACCTAAAATTAGTATGCCTGATCCATGTAATGAGAAAACTACTGCAATTGGTCTTACAGCAATTTAGACTTAATTTAGAAAAAAAAAAAATTAAAACCAGAATTCCATGGTTTATCTAAATTACAGTATTTACCTGAATTCTGCCCGGCACAATGTTGTCTGTGGTGGTAAAGATAAGCTGTTTGGCATTAGATGTCTCAGGTGCTGCCAAGATCACCTTTCCTGCACCAGTTCCATCTGGACTAGCTAAAATGAACTGCTGCTTTGGAGACACAGCTGAATCCACTGCTGTCACTATTTGAATTTTCTGACCTGTTTGCTGATCTGTCACAATCTGTAAAACATTGAAGAAATTCATGACCACAGTAAATTTTATGTTTTAAAACCTTTCATTTCCTCTCAGAATTATACCAGTGAAAAATTATAAAGAAGCTCCGTCCAATTTTTGTTTATAAATGGCACTAAGGAGATGTTCTCCAGTTAACATTTACCTATGCATTTTTCCCTACACATTTTATGTTAAGATGTTACTCCCTAAAGTTACCAACAAAAGATGGAATCAGGCAGCCTTATTGTTTCACACCCGGATTCTCCAGATTCTTTTATGATGGAAGGTTTCTGTTTCTGATACAGTTGTCTGGTAGCATGATCTCTATTTTGCCTGGTAGAGTAACCATATCAATATGCACCAGTATTTAATTAAAATTAGTAAGTCCTTTATAATTTGCCACTGTATACATTCTGATACATTAATAACATCTTTTTATTATCTACTGGTAACAAAGAGCCACTGTGCAGCATTCCTGAAGGCCAACTTTATGCTAAATAGACTAATCTCGTACTGGCTCCTAAATAAGTGGGAGGAGGAATGCACCTGGAGATGATCTCAGATGTTCTGCTGACAATGTCTGACCCTTTGCTGTGGCCAGGGCTCAGGAGATTTGCTTGTGTAGGCTAGGTTTAACCTCTGTAAATACTCCTCACTGGCTACATCATCAGTGTAACTATTACATACAGCCATTTATTCAGCACAAATAAATGCTAAGGGAGAAGGAATTTTAGTTTTCACTAAAAATTATCTGTTCTCACAAAACTTAAAGGAAGTATTCTATAGTCTTTAGCATGCTTTTGTACAAAGCTAAGTGGGAGGAGGAGGAAAAAAGAGAAGATGTGATAGTTGGTCATTAATGGACTTTTACCTGAATGCGTTGTGGTGAAGCTACAGAGGAGTCTGTGGAAATTATCTGGATACGCTGGGAAGGGCTGGTCATCACTGGAGATTCAGATAGCGAAGTTTGAACAGTCGGCACCTGTAAATAACATATAGAATTTTAATTCACTGTTAAGGTATTGAACACTTTTAAAGATACCTATATTTATAAAAGATCAGATAGCCCTATAGTATAGAATCTAAATTTACTGGAAAGGTTACAGTCATTAAACCAACTTGGATTTGCTTTCAATTAATTATCAGAATATTTTCTTTTTCTGGAAGTGGAGTGAACCTGACAAAACCAAACCATCACTACCGCCACCACTATGCTCAAATGAATCTCTGGGTAATTACTGTATGATCCTTTAGCTTACTGAAATGCAGAAATACTTTTTTCAACTTTCAATTATACACTTGTCCCATTTTTTGCTTCTGTAAAAATTAAATACATCATATATAAAGAATGTAAAATGTTAAGCAGTTCCCCTTTGAATAATTTTTAAGTACTTTTGAATGACAGAGATTAACTCTGGCACTACTTCTGAATACTATTGTTTCTTGTTCTATTCCGTATCTTTCTAGAGTACCAAACTATAATGCAATTCTACTTCTGAATACCTAGAAAAAGCTTGAAAAACATCCCTCGCAAAGCTGCTTTGAGAGCAAAAATGTTAAATGTTGAATTAAACATGCAAGGTAATATATAGATTGGATATTGGGAAGAAATATTTCCTTGTGAGGGTGGGGAGGCCCTGGCGGAGGTTGCCCAGAGAAGCTGTGGCTGCCCCTGGATCCATGGAAGTGTCCAAGGCCAGGCTGGGATAGTGGAAGGTGTCCTTGCCCATGGCAGGGGGTTGGACTAGACATTCTTGAAGGTCTCATCCAACCCAAACTATTCTATGAACCTGTTATCTGCAGTAACATGTCCAAAGCCGGGATGATCACAAGTTGTTTTTATCTAATCCTCTTTTAAACAATCTTGGAATTATATCAAAACTTGTACAGCTGGACAACAGTGTCAATTTTAGCTTGCTTTGAAAAATCTTTGTTTAATATACAGAAAAGTTCATTTATGACACAAAGAAAGAAAAACCAGTTTGGATAGCAAGGAACATGGACTACAGTCTCTTTGGGGAAGCAGAGGTATTAAAATACACAAGACTGAATGAAGCCATACCATTCTACTCCCCTATTGCCTGTCCCATAAGTAGTCCAACATACTGTAAAAGTATAATCTAAATTGAACGTACAATCTCTAATTATCTTTAATACACAGGACACAAAAGTTGCATGTTAAATGAGGAAAATACACAGGAGAGATGTAGAAATAGAGGAGTCTTCTAATTATTGGACAATTCAAAGCTTTCAGCTGCAGAAAACAATATACCTAGGTGAGAAAAAAGACTCCCAAAAATCCAGACTCTTAGAGGACACATTTAATTGATGATCTTCTTGTCTTCCACGCCAAATTATTAACTAAGCTATGCACCCTTTAAAAGGTCTAAATTAGAGCAAGAAGGTCTTTTAAAGCTGTTTTACAGTTGTTCAGTTGTAGAATCCTTAGCCGTTCATTAATGCATCTTCAAACCTTACACCACAATATACTGCAGGCAGCTTGGAAATAAAGAATAGTCTATTCTTCCATGTTGTTCAAGGAGAAAGACAGACACACAGACAGCTATAAGGTACCTGCATGGAAATTCTTTAAACATTTTGGAACTAAACAACCATGTCTTTTTCTGGGTTTGCAAAGTGTGTTCAACCTGAACCTCCTGTGGCACAATTTGAGGCCATTTCCTTTTGTCCCCTACCTGGCTCCAACCTCCTGTCAGGGAGTTGTAAGATTGAGAAGGTCCCCCCTGAGCCTCTTTTTCTCCAGGCCAAACAAACCCAGCTCACTCAGTCACTCCTCAATGACTGACTCTCCAGACCCTTTTCCAGCTCCTTTGCTCTTTTCTGGACATGCTCCAGCCCCTCAATGTGTTTCTTCCAGTGAGGGGCCCAAGATTTGAGGTGTGGCCTCACCAGTGGCCAGTACTGAGTGACAATCACTACCCTGGTCCTGCTGGCTATGCTGTTCTTGATCCAAGCCAGGATGCCACTGGCCTTCTTGTGTGACCTGGGCACACCCAGCTCACATTCAGCCACTGATGACCAGCGCCTGCAGACCCTTGCCCGTTGAGCAGCTTTCCAGCCACCCTGCCCAAAGCCTAGAGTGCTGTGCAGGGTTGTGGTGACCCAACAGCAGGACCCAGCCCATGGCCTTGTTGAACCTCACACTGTTGGCCTTGGCCTCAATCCCCTCATCCAGGTCATCCATAAAGATATTAAACAGAACTAGGCCCAAAACTGAGCCCTGAGGAATCCCACTAGTGACTGAATACTGGATGTGGCACCATTCCCCACCACTCTCTGGCCCCAGTCACCCAGCCTGTTCTTAACTCAATGAAGATGCACCTGTCCAAGTCATGGGCTGCAGCCTCTCTGGGAGAATGCTGGGAGACAGTATCAAAGGCTTTGCTGAAATACAGGTAGGCACATCCACAGCCTTTCCTTCATCCACTAGGTGGGTCACCTCATCATAAAACGAAATCAGGTTGGTCAGGCAGGACCTGCCTTTCCTAAACCCATACTGGCTGGGCCTGATCCCCTGGTCCTGTGTGTGCCATGTGATCGCACTCAAGATAATTACTTTCAAATTCACAAAGTTTAAAGGAAAATCCATCAGATTCCCTGTAGAGCATCTTTAGCCTTAAAAGTTCATTCCACAACAAAACATTCTTATGAGGCTGCAGTGAAAGCTGACAAATGGATGAAAACAGAAGATATTTTTAAGTTCTTCAAAAGTTAAATTTGTTAAAAGTTATAGTACATGAAGTTTTGAGAAAGTGACTACGTACTTGACACGTTTTACAACAATAAACTTATAAACAACCATAAACAACAATAAACTACAAAATCCAGTGCACTTCCACTACAAAAGCTTCTGCAGCAAATGAATAACATAGGTGTCTAAGTAGCAGTAGTATTTTCTTCTAATTTCAATGACTCCTTTGCACAGAAATGTGCTCACTATTGAAATTAGGCAATTTACTTGACAGAAAACACAATCACCTACTTCACATCTCTCTAAAAATAGTATCTATACATAATTACCTAAAGGAGTGCATTTACAGCAAGGGTACAGTGTAAATGTTAGGCCAACTGTGACCTAGTGTAGAAGAAAGTATAATTTGTATCTAAAATACAATTGCTTGGGCTCTCAAACCAGTAAGTATCACTAGCAATAATTTCATATGCTGAAGTTTATAGAAATTAATAATGATTTGCCTTAAGTGACATAGAAGATCTGCACAAAGCTCAAGAAATATAAAAATATACTTAAACACATATGTATCTACCTTTTTCATCATTAAACTAAAAGCAAGTATTTGGCAATTAAGTGCTTTTGAAGGCTGGCAAAATTAAATTTGGTTTCTTGTGTTTAAATTATTAATAATTTTCCCATTTTATAAACATAAATATATATAATTGCATGTTTACCTTATTTTTCCTACTTTTTTCAGTTTCTAAATTTTAGTTGAAATCATATTAAACTTCCAGTAGATAGGTGTATATATATAAAATACATATGTATATATAAAATCATTAGTTTGAAGCTAAGCTTCTCTAAGCATTTCATTATTTTTATGTCATTAGAAAAAAGTAAGATTTCTTCATAGGCACATAGTTAAGTTTATACAGTAACTTACTGATTTGCCCATCATGTACATATGCATCTCTGTGTGTGTGTTTGTATGAGCATATGTACATATATAATAAATATCTGTACTGACTAACCAAATTTTCAATACTTTCTGTAGCTCATTTCCCCCTCCCACATTGATTATAAAAGCACTATTTGAGCAATAAATTGAAGGAATAATCCATTGGCCACATAGAGAGGAATTTTTAAAGCCTCTAATCTTTTCTAACTTAAGTAGAAAAACATTCCCTATATTCACTCCAGTAAAAGCTGAAGTAATTGTATTGCTTGAATACACTACATGTAAACCAATTTCAGATACAATAACTTCTATTCTCTTTTCTATAATATTAATTAAGGCATAATTAAGCAATCAGAGAACAAATATTTTTAACTGCACCAATAAAACAACTGAAGAATTTCAGTGAAAAATATGGTACCAAGTTTTACACCTGCAACTCAAATCAAATCAGAAAGACTTATTTTTCTATAGATATTTTTCCTAATGAGTATCTTTAGCTTTTAAATTAATAATAGGCTTTAACAAAAAACAGATATCCAAATATATTTCTTTCACAGGTGTAAGACATATCTAAAAAAAGTTTCAATTATTCTCTTTGGAATTAGCTCTCCTGACCACTTGGATCCTTTGTAGAATGGCAGATAAAATTTGAATTCACCACTAGAAGAACTCCAGTTTAACTGCCCTAATAGGATGCCAGTGCAAGATCTTGTATAGCACATAAAAAGGCAACAGTCACGGAAGAAGCTGCACCTGGCATATCTGCATGCTAAAGAAAATCTCAGACCAGGTTTTTCATAACACCCCACGCTTTTATTACACCAGCAGCTATGCCACATCTGGTAACAGGCTTCAATTCAGAGGCTGACAAACTGCCTAACCAGTCTCCTTAGTCCCATGTGCACTTTCTGTGAGATACCTCTCAGGCTCATGGTATGTCTAGGTCTTTTACCACTAACAAGAACTTGAGAAAAGCTGTATTTGAACCAATAATTGTTTGAGAAGACTTTGCACCAAAGCTCCACCTTGAAAAATCATCAGAAATGAGCAAGTGGCCAGTGATAGCAGTAAAATATTAAATATAAAGGGTCTTATGTCACACTGCATTAATTCTTAAAACAAAGTAAAAACTTATTCCATCAGAACAACAGTGTTTCCACTCTCCTTTTCCAGCATACTGTCAAGACCAAAATCTGAATTGCTGAACTACTTATGATGTAACATGTCAGAGATGTCTGAAGAGGGTCAAGAAAATATTTTATGTGACAAAGATATCCAGTATTTTTTGAGCTCCATAGCAAAACATGCTTTCAGGAAGGCTCAAGACTTTGACAGTTTCCTATCAGGACACTGAGGGAACTGAAAGCAACTGAAAATTCTCCAGCAATGCAGCTGTCATAAACAAGATCCAGGAAGCACAGGGCTCAATAGTCACCTCATGTGACTCTCCCTATAGCCCCTGACAGGAAAAAGGATGCACCAGAAATAGTTTGTGGCTGTCAGAGAGCTGGCAAAGGACAGTTTTAGCTACTAAAAATTATTCCTGGCCACACCAGAACTGCTGTTGAAAAGATGAAATAGCCCTTATTTCCAGTCCCCGCCTGCCCGCCCCAAACCCCCCCCCACCCTGAGACAGGTCTGTTTAAAAATTTTTTTAATTTTGCATTAAAATCACAGGCACTACACAGGGACTGCGCCTCCACTTCAAAACCAAACACGTTTTTCTTAAACAGTATTCAAGTCAAATCTAAATTGGTGCTGGGACTGAACCTAGGCCACTTGTATATTGCACAGTGACAGTACTAAATAAATACTTGAGAAAAGCAGCATTACTTATTTTTGCATTAAGGCTTAAGTATTTTTCCTGCTTTTCAAAAGCTGCTCAGGATGAGGAGAAACTGCTGAAATTCCCTCTGAATCCCCTAGGTGCTCTCTGTTCTTCAGTTTCATGAATTGTAAGTAATGGCAACTTCAAACACTAAAAATGGAACTCTCATCCAATCTGTTCAGAAATACACAACTGGAAAAAAATTAAACAAGCAATACTATACAAAGCAGAAGCAGGCAAAAGCAGTGAAACCAATTGAAACCATTACAAGAACAATTTTTAAAAGTCCTAAAAATAGATAAGTACAAGAATACATGCAATACTGGAGCCACTCAGCAACTTCTGTGATACATTCAGTTTCATGAAAAACAAAGCTGATGAACTGTTGCTAAAGAAAGAGAAACAACATGTTTCTATGTAGCCTACTTGCATGCCAGGAGAATTTGGTGCTTGGCATCACAGTTCTCAATAAACCCATGCACTACATATGTGGCAATTATGTGAGAAAAAGTGATGCAGATATAGCTAAAGCTGCTAATATTTGCATTAGGTTATCCGGTTTGCAACTTGTCTCTCACAGTTCATAACCTGAAATTCAGTGCATGATCAATGACGCTCTTCTTCCATTTAATTTTCATCAATAAAAAATATGATACTCTGAAAATCTCTCATTTTTTAAAGCCAGTGCCAAGTTTTATTCTACATTTTTTCTAAGATATGGTGAGTACAAATATAGAATTTTAGCATATTTCAAGAAAACTAGCAATGTATTTACCTGTATTACCTGATGGAACACACAAATAGCAGGCAGCCAGCCATTCATAATGAAATTATTCAATATCAACATTGTCATAGTAATAATGAATTCCTAACAAGATAATGCTGCTTACAACTGTTTTTCCATGAGCAAAGTTTTCATGGTGTTATGCAGCGGACAGGCATATAATTTAAGCAGCAGCTGAATACTATAAAGAGATGAAGCCCTCTATTTACCCACCGGCCAGGAAGAAATCACAGAGCTTCATACACTCTTGAGATGGAGCGATCTCTCCAGTGGCAAGATACAACCATCACACTATGTTACCACGGTGCATTTCCTGCACGAGGAATTACAAATGTCACATATTTTATGTGCTTTAGATGTTATTACAGCACCCAAGTTCTATCAAAATAGTATAAAGTCTGTCAGTATTTCTATTACAGATTTCCCTTTCCAAGTATATTTGGAAGTGTTTTTAAAAAATGCAGCTTGCAAAACTCACACCTGGTACAGAAAACTAGAGTGAAAAATCTCTTGTTGGTTTTCACTGTGAAACTTAGGAAGTTTTTTTAAACTGTTCCATAGATGTTACTTCCAAGACACTCACTAGGCCATTTTCCATGCTAAAAAGAACGAAATTTCTTTTTTTAAAAAGTACTTCTGAGTAGGAAATCTCAAATCCACTTCTAAAAACAGAATTAAACTTATACTTTCTTCTTATATAGGGCTTCTTTTTGAACTAAAAATATTTTTTAATATACAGGTGTAATCTTAGCTCAATAGGTGAAAAGAAACTCCAAACTCATGTCTGAAAAGTGGCCTTATCTACAGAGGTCTCTGAGCCCATTTGCCCTTTATTATTTATTAAATCCCTTAATTATGTAACCAGACAAAAAAATCACAGTAAACTTGAAGGATATTAAACCAAGTAATTTTAATCAGACAAAAAAATCAAGTTTATTTTTTGACTTAAGTTTGCATAGTGAAGGAGATAAATTATTTTCTATAGCCTCGAACACTTGCGGTTTGTGTTTATGAGCTGATTTGAACTTTTCAGCTGTTGAGCATCCAAGCTTCAGTGAATATGCATCAAGACATCACTTAATATCACTTTATGTAGGTTTTGTGCTTTTTTCTTTTAAGTGTAGGCACAAAATATAAAACCTGATTTAAATTAACCACCTTACTGTAAATTCAATATAGCACATAAGTAAAACAGGTAACTACAAACACTGTGGTGGATCTAGATTACAATTCAATTTAGGAGCAGAAGCTTTCCATGTCCAAAATGGTCAGTCTAATGATCAAATGACAAGAAATTTTATTGTAATAATTTTTTTAACAATTCATAATACAGCCAAGTTTCTCTATAGCTCATGTTGAACTTCCTAGTTGCATTCCTAATATGGGGGCCACCAGAACAAAGTAGGGTGAACAAAACACATCCCACTTGCACTGGTTTCATGCTTGTCCCCAAGCGTAAAGCAACACTTTTCTATAAAGATCTTCTGTTCAGTTCATGCTTAATTGTAAACAGCAGGGACTCCCTAATATGTTTTTAATTTCACAATCTCATATACCAACTGTTGTGATATCATCTGTCACTCACCTCAGCCACCTGCTGAGTCTCCACTACCTGCTGAGCCAGCACCTCCATATTGGTTGCCATGGTGAAACAAGACCATTAGAGAACCTGTTCGGAAAGATGCCAGCAACTTCCATCAGGCACAAAAGTTTGGGTTTTTTCTTATTATTAAAGAAAGCTCTGCTATGACTTTTTGAAAATTTACAATTCTGCTTGATATATCTGGCAAATAAGAGAAGATGCCATTGATGTGTGTGTGCACACATACATACACACACATATATACATATATGGGACATGCATACTGGAACCATGCTGTTCAAACTGCTGAGGTACAGTTATTCTTTTACTTTATTAAGCCTCTAATATACTATTTCCACTCTATTATTTAAGCTGTAAAGAAGAGATGTTAATTTCATAAATGAAAAAGGACTCATTTCAAAGTCAAGAACTAATGCAGTTTGTGGAATTCATAGATCTCAAAGGCGCCTTCCTCAGCTCAGGCAGGAGAAACCTTACAGTTAAACTGCTTCTACACCACATGCTGAACCAGGGAGCAGCAAGCTAAGAATGCTGTTTTGCACAAAATTTTATTCCACATCAAACCACCATGTTCATCCATATTCTTAAGAGTAATCTTACAGAATAAGGGAAGAAAACAGTTACATCTAAAATGTATCTTCCCTTATTTAAACTAATTCTTTATTATGTGATTCTATTATCACAATGAGAAGAAAATACTGCAGAATCATTTTATCCTATTCTGAGTGACTCCACCTTCAACTTTAGGGGTTAAAAAAACTCCAAAAACCAAAGTAATCAAAGACAAAGAAACATGAAAAAAACACTTCCAATATATTTTAAATTATCATTATTAGGGGTGTGTTTCTTCCAAGGTAAATTTAATTAAGATTTCCAAGTAATGCATTCAGTTTTTAATTATGACTTGCTAATTACAGGGCCCGACTTCAGATTCTGATCCAGATGTAAGTAATGAAAAGGCATTCCTGAATGCTGGCCCATTTGATATTTCATTGGATACCTCTGCTTGTAACTGCAAAGCAGTCGTTTAACATAAAATTTAAAAATACAGCAAACAATAGCAACACCCATAACAGAAAAACGTATGCACGTCTCTAGCATCAACACGTCCCCCACTCAAATGTAACTTCTACAAAGCTAACATTGTTAAATATGTCAAAATTCATTAAGCTAAAAGGATTCACTTATATTGTGACAAATGTGAAAATAATTTTGTATATGTCAAGTAAACAATGTATAACCAAAGTTGAGACATCCCCATGGAAATTTTATTTATGCTAGTTTCTCCTACAGCTTGTCATTATTTTATTCAAGTGTTGCACTTGCACATTAAGTTTGTGAACCATTTCCACCAAACCCAGCTTATGGATGGTTTCTCAGTTGTTCAGTGATTCTTTTTCAGTGTTTTCTCTTATTTTTTTATATTCGGCAAGAAGCACAAGACACTAAACCATATGCTCATAACATGCTGTTTTCTCAGTGCTTTATGATGACAGAAGCCCTGCAGATGAAATACTTTGTTCATAACGGTACTTTTCCAAGACACAAAGAAGTGTTTGCTGTAGAATGGCTCTGACAGATTTGCTGTTGTTGGTGTTACCCACCGAGGCTTTCTGTACTTTTGACATTCACAAAAGAGCCTTAAGATGAGGCTATCTGATCAAATCCAGCTGAAGCACAGAGACCATACACAGCCATGCCAAGCTTCTTAATGGTGTCAACACCCAGAAGGCAAAATCAGCTTCCTAGCAAAAGCCCCGAGCAA
>VXAZ01009688.1:1188638-1218368 GCA_013399875.1 Gymnorhina tibicen
CCCGTATGCAAAGTACCCGCCGCCCCCTCCCCTCCGCCCTCCCGGTGGCAAAGGTAAAAGGGTCGGGTTCAAGCCTCCGCCCGCTCAGACTCCATCTTCTGTCTCTCTGTGTGTCCCGCGCTCGTCATCGCCGCGACCATCGCCCTACACCCCCTGGACAGCAGACTTTGCTCACCGCGACCGGACTGGCTCCGACCTCAGCCGGCCCACACTGCAGCCAGCGGCTCCGGCACGGGACTACCCCGCCGATCGACCCAGCACACCACAGTGGTCGTTTCCTCTCCTCTCCTCTCTCTCCAGGAGCCGTAGACCAGGCCAGACCACGACCGGTGCTCGTTTACCAGCCAAATACCGGAGCCGTGCAATCCCCCTCCCCTAAACCCACCGTCACCCCACCCCTCCCCTCGCGGGGGTGTCCAGAGTAGGGCCCGCTGCCGCCTCCCCGCGCCCCCTCCCCTCGTCCTGGCCCCCACGAAACAAACCCACCGGGCCGCTTCAATTTTAAAAAATGTTTTTTCCCTCAGGAATGGACGCCAAAGGTGCAGTGGCGGTGACCCGACCGGGCCCGGGCAGGCCGGTGCCCAGCAGCGGCCCTCCCTCCCCCCGCGGGGGCGGCAAGGGGCTGTGGGGCCCGCGGAGGGGAGGGGGCCGGGGCTGTGTTGGGGTCGGGGGTGTTTTGTTGTGTGTGGCGTGCCCTGTGACAGGTCAGAGTTCGTGACCCCACCGCCACCGCCCGGGAGCGCGTCCCCGCTTCCTCTTCCAGCGCCCGCCCGGCCGCGGCCCCTCCATCCCCCGCGGGGCGGGGCCGGCGGCGGGGAGGGGCTACCGGGCTACCTGGGCCTCCCGAGCCCCGCACCGCTCCGGCCGGGCCGGGGAAGTGCCGGGAGGAACCCGGCCTCTGGGGCAGCGAGGGGAAGGTACGTTCGCCGCCTTTATACCTCTCGCTCGGGAGGCTCCTCAGGAGCCGGACTTCCGAGGTAGTGGGTTGGCGGTGGCTGTTCAGTGCGCCGGTGGTGCTGATGTTCCAGGTGTACCTTGGTTTTCGCTGAAGATGCAGTCAAAGGTGGGCTTACAG
Source organism: Gymnorhina tibicen (assembly GCA_013399875.1). NCBI lineage: Eukaryota > Metazoa > Chordata > Aves > Passeriformes > Artamidae > Gymnorhina > Gymnorhina tibicen. The sequence continues at coordinate 1,189,714 of VXAZ01009688.1, forward strand.
TTGAGCAGGCTCTCACAAACAGCACCGTCAGACTGTCGAGTTTTTATTTAATTTGTAAAGTCAATGTCATTGATTAGGGCTCTTACGGCAAAACTGGCTGTGAGGCGTGTTGTGCCTCCAATTACACAATGGTAGGCAGGAAACAGGTTTGGGTGCAGCTGAGAGGTGGTTTGAGTTTACCACCTTTCAGTGCTTGTCTTCTCACAGGCTATCAGATGTTCACCCTGTGTCATAACTGTAGCTATTTCCTAACCTACCCTTATCAAAGTAGTTCTTAATACTTCTAGTAAGTTTCCCTTGAGTCTAATAATTTTGATAGATGCTAATTTAAGGAGCAGTTAGATGAATAGCAGAACTAAAAGAGGTGGTAACTCCTGAAAGAAAATGTATGGAAGAGATAGCAGTTGAATGCAACAGTCACATAAACAAGATGTGCTGTTGACTGAATAGTTACACAGGCAGTACACTGATTTTTTTTGTTGTTGTTAGATTTTTTTTGAGAGTTGTTTGTTGTTTTTTCTTAGAACTGGCTCTTTGGGGTAAGGGTATGAGAAATGAACTAGACCTACGAATTACAGCCTTACTTTCACAGAACGGGAATTAATAAAGCATGTGATGTACAGATGTGTTTGCAATACATAAATAAAGGAAAGCGTTTCAAAAATGTCTTGGGTGTTCACTACTGTAATGTTAAATACATGGAGAATTTTCAAATTCTCAAAATATGGACATGTACATATCTTTAGAAGCAGATTTTTTTTTAAACTTCATAAAATATGCTATAAAAGAGACTGAATGAAAGGAAAAAGGGAAAATGGCTGCTTTCCCCCCTCAGTGTTTCCTGATGGGCAAGTTGAGGAAAGGTTTAGAAGGCAGGAGGGTTTGTCTCCTCCTTCTTCCTTGTTTCTGCCACCAAGAGAAGGCTTTGCAGCAGTTTTACTCTGAGCTCTGGTGGAGAGCAATCATGCTTGCTGTACAGCTCCACCATGCACGCTAAGGTTAAGGAAAGCCACATTAAGGTTGTGACAAATTTCACTGTGGTTTTTGCAATAATTTCAATGAAATGTAGAACTACAGTGTATGTCCTGAACTTATTTAATAAGCAAGTTTGTATTAGATAATGCTGAAATTTGCTAAATTTATATACAGAGATGCATAAAGGAGCATTAGTAAAAAGTGCTTTTTGGCTTTAGTTATGACTGGAGAGAAATTAATAGAAGATGCTGGAGGTGAAAAAGATCAAAGAGAACAGAGATTACCCTACAAGTAAAGGTTAATAACTAGACTGGCAGCAAAGAAAATAATTATCTACCACACTGTGGTNGACTTTGCTCACCGCGACCGGACTGGCTCCGACCTCAGCCGGCCCACACTGCAGCCAGCGGCTCCGGCACGGGACTACCCCGCCGATCGACCCAGCACACCACAGTGGTCGTTTCCTCTCCTCTCCTCTCTCTCCAGGCGCCGTAGACCAGGCCAGACCACGACCGGTGCTCGTTTACCAGCCAAATACCGGAGCCGTGCAATCCCCCTCCCCTAAACCCACCGTCACCCCACCCCTCCCCTCGCGGGGGTGTCCAGAGTAGGGCCCGCTGCCGCCTCCCCGCGCCCCCTCCCCTCGTCCTGGCCCCCACGAAACAAACCCACCGGGCCGCTTCAATTTTAAAAAATGTTTTTTACCTCAGGAATGGACGCCAAAGGTGCAGTGGCGGTGACCCGACCGGGCCCGGGCAGGCCGGTGCCCAGCAGCGGCCCTCCCTCCCCCCGCGGGGGCGGCAAGGGGCTGTGGGGCCCGCGGAGGGGAGGGGGCCGGGGCTGTGTTGGGGTCGGGGGTGTTTTGTTGTGTGTGGCGTGCCCTGTGACAGGTCAGAGTTCGTGACCCCACCGCCACCGCCCGGGAGCGCGTCCCCGCTTCCTCTTCCAGCGCCCGCCCGGCCGCGGCCCCTCCATCCCCCGCGGGGCGGGGCCGGCGGCGGGGAGGGGCTACCGGGCTACCTGGGCCTCCCGAGCCCCGCACCGCTCCGGCCGGGCCGGGGAAGTGCCGGGAGGAACCCGGCCTCTGGGGCAGCGAGGGGAAGGTACGTTCGCCGCCTTTATACCTCTCGCTCGGGAGGCTCCTCAGGAGCCGGACTTCCGAGGTAGTGGGTTGGCGGTGGCTGTTCAGTGCGCCGGTGGTGCTGATGTTCCAGGTGTACCTTGGTTTTCGCTGAAGATGCAGTCAAAGGTGGGCTTACAGTTGAGCAGGCTTTCACAAACAGCACCGTCAGACTGTCGAGTTTTTATTTAATTTGTAAAGTCAATGTCATTGATTAGGGCTCTTACGGCAAAACTGGCTGTGAGGCGTGTTGTGCCTCCAATTACACAATGGTAGGCAGGAAACAGGTTTGGGTGCAGCTGAGAGGTGGTTTGAGTTTACCACCTTTCAGTGCTTGTCTTCTCACAGGCTATCAGATGTTCACCCTGTGTCATAACTGTAGCTATTTCCTAACCTACCCTTATCAAAGTAGTTCTTAATACTTCTAGTAAGTTTCCCTTGAGTCTAATAATTTTGATAGATGCTAATTTAAGGAGCAGTTAGATGAATAGCAGAACTAAAAGAGGTGGTAACTCCTGAAAGAAAATGTATGGAAGAGATAGCAGTTGAATGCAACAGTCACATAAACAAGATGTGCTGTTGACTGAATAGTTACACAGGCAGTACACTGATTTTTTTTGTTGTTGTTAGATTTTTTTTGAGAGTTGTTTGTTGTTTTTTCTTAGAACTGGCTCTTTGGGGTAAGGGTATGAGAAATGAACTAGACCTACGAATTACAGCCTTACTTTCACAGAACGGGAATTAATAAAGCATGTGATGTACAGATGTGTTTGCAATACATAAATAAAGGAAAGCCTTTCAAAAATGTCTTGGGTGTTCACTACTGTAATGTTAAATACATGGAGAATTTTCAAATTCTCAAAATATGGACATGTACATATCTTTAGAAGCAGATTTTTTTTTAAACTTCATAAAATATGCTATAAAAGAGACTGAATGAAAGGAAAAAGGGAAAATGGCTGCTTTCCCCCCTCAGTGTTTCCTGATGGGCAAGTTGAGGAAAGGTTTAGAAGGCAGGAGGGTTTGTCTCCTCCTTCTTCCTTGTTTCTGCCACCAAGAGAAGGCTTTGCAGCAGTTTTACTCTGAGCTCTGGTGGAGAGCAATCATGCTTGCTGTACAGCTCCACCATGCACGCTAAGGTTAAGGAAAGCCACATTAAGGTTGTGACAAATTTCACTGTGGTTTTTGCAATAATTTCAATGAAATGTAGAACTACAGTGTATGTCCTGAACTTATTTAATAAGCAAGTTTGTATTAGATAATGCTGAAATTTGCTAAATTTATATACAGAGATGCATAAAGGAGCATTAGTAAAAAGTGCTTTTTGGCTTTAGTTATGACTGGAGAGAAATTAATAGAAGATGCTGGAGGTGAAAAAGATCAAAGAGAACAGAGATTACCCTACAAGTAAAGGTTAATAACTAGACTGGCAGCAAAGAAAATAATTATCTACCACACTGTGGTGAGCTGACCATGGATTGCAGCCAGATGATAACCCAGTCACTCACTTTTCCTCTCCCCCTCTATAGCAGAATGAGGAGAAAATGACATGAAAAAGCTCATAGGTCAAGATAAAGACAGAGAGATCACTTAACAATTACTGTCGTGGGCAAAACAGACGGGGGGAAAATTTATCTAACTGCCAGTTAAAATAGATGTGGATGGTGAGAAGGCCAAAAATTAAAATACCACCTTCTCTAGCCACCACTTTCTGCCAAGTGTAGTTTTCACTCCCTCTCCCATCCAGCCCTCGGGGGATGGGGGGTTCCAAACAGCACACATCAGCTCCTGTTTGCCCTTCTGCTCCTCATGCCTGAGCTCTGCTCACAGAGGGCTCCTCGCCTCATCCCGCAGTTCTGCCGGGAGCGCGAGCTGCACCGAGGACTCCTTTCCTCTTCTCATGGCGTGCGGGCTGCTCTCCCCAGGACTCCTTCCCTCTCCTCATGGAGCGCGGGCTGCTCTCCCCAGGACTCCTTCCCTCTCCTCATGGAGCGCGGGCTGCTCTCCCCAGGACTCCTTCCCTCTCCTCATGGAGCGGGGGCTGCTCTCCCCAGGACTCCTTCCCTCTCCTCATGGAGCGCGGACTGGGCCGAGGGCGCCTCTCCTCGGGCCGCAGTTCCTGCCCGGAAAGATGGAATTGCTCCCAGCCTTAGCTGAGAAAGGAGTTTAGTGGCGGTCAGTTTCAAACGCACCTGCTGATAACAAGGACGCTTTAGCTCCTCCCATTAGGTGGGATAGCTGCCTTAGAAGAAAAAAATGTGCTACGAAGCTGCCATGCAAGAAGAGAGGGGAAGAGACCCTGCGGAAATTATTCCCTGCCCAGGAGAACAGACTGAATTCCCTACCGAACAAAGGTAAGATGTGTATATTTGCAGGGAGGGAAGAAGGCTCTAGGTGTGGAAGGAGAAAGCCTCTACAATGAATGTGTGGGCTTCAAGAGGCCAAAGCTCTGTTTCTTGCCATGGTGGTGGCAGTAAAAGAACATAATGGACTAAGAGAGGGTCAAAATTCAGGGCATGCCAAGTAGTATAAAATACAAATAGGATTTGAGGTTATTCGTGTATTTTGAATGTTTGGTATAGGATGGTATTGTAGAGCTCGTTTACGGGTTTTTTTAAGTTCTCATTTCGGTTGCTTAAAATTTTCTGGGAACTTTCAAGGTAAATTTTCAGAGCAGAGCCAATACCTAGTATGGAAGAAATCAACAGTTACAAGTGACTGACAAGGTTTTAACAGAACTGTTTGGTCTTGTTAATGACACATTCAATTTAAATCTCTCTTTTAAGTGTTAGTAGATGGTTTTTAAAGTATGAGTCCTCATGCCTTTCACTCGGGTTTGTACACGGCTGGGAGTGCTGAGGGAAGCTGGTGACCTCCATCAGGTGGGGGGTTTGCCCTCATTTCTCCATGTTTGTCTCTTAGTAAAAATAAGTTTGCTGTCTGCTGTAGGTTTTGTAGACTGAAGAAAAATACCACTACATAAAATCATTAAGGTTGGGAAAGACCTCCAAGATCATCAAGTTCAACCTTGACCTCATACCACAATGCCCTGGAGTGTAGAAACTTTCTTCTCAAAACTTGATCAAAAGTGGTCACAGTGTTACCCAGGCTGAAGAATTACACTGCTTTTAATACACAGAAGTTTGTATGTTATGTTCGTAAGTAACTTGTGGAATTAGACTAGTGTTTTTTCCCTTAGTATTTAAAGGAATACCTTTTCCCTTCACTGAATATTGTCTCTTTTACCTTTACAAGCAGTGATAGTCACTAAATGTGGTTACAGCCGACATAGATTTTACGGCTTTTGTGTCAAAGTAGTGCGCAAACAGGAAAGGCTGGAATCTGCTCAGGAAGGGTAGCAGTCCCAGCAGTGCTTGTGTAAGTGGTATAGGATCTTGTCATACAGTTGGTATTCTCCATCTCCGAATGACTTGTACTTTGATTTGGAATAAAAATTTAATAACTGTTTAAAAACCAGATTTTAACTAGGCATATACCATAAAATAGGTCTAAATATTATTTGCAGATAATAACTAATAACCTTAATGCTTTTTAATAAATAGATAAATAAACAGAAAAACTCTGAAACAACAAATGGAAGCAGCTTGAATCTCAGGTATTGGCTGAGAAGCTACATTGTGACTTACTCTAAATTTTTTTGAATATAATTTGTGAAGACGTGGAACAAAATTTTTGTTTTGATGCAGTAATCCTAGCTATAAATTAGTAAGAAAAAGCTGTGTAAGTAAAAGTCAGGTAGTAAACTGAGTATATACCTCTATTTTAAGATGTTAGCATTTTAAAAAAGGTGATTATGGGGTTAACTCTGAGATGAAAATTTCTGTCTCTGGTATTTATTTATATATATTTAGCTTTGCTCAAATTCAGTTAACAGTAGGATTGAAATTGTGAGGACATTTTCATTTTTTGCTCTTTCTTTATGCTGCATTGAGACCATTTGTATCCGTAACTGAAGCCAAGATGAAGTAAAATAGGTGGGCTTTACAGAAGATAAATGCAGTGTGACTGAAAGACATCATCATACCAATTAGGTCTAAATCCTGTTTCTACCTCCACTACCATCTTCTGATTTGATGCTCTTCCTTAGTTTGTCAGAGAACTGTTTAATAGGCAAGTGTCTGTTAACAGTAACTGGAACTGCAAAGCTGGAATTAAAGAAGGTAAAAATTGTGTAAAGGAAAAGCCTGTAGAACTGCAGTTATGTTTTGCTCTTTTATTTTTCTACATTACTTAAACCAATGTTTAATAGCACTGTATCTTATTTTTTACAACAAAATATTTTCATGTATTCATTTCCTGCTTCTAACTGAAAGCTTCATACAACAGTCACTAAATGTCAGCACCTAAATCTTCATAATATTGTCATTCTGTAGTGCAGTTTTATTTTGTTTCAGACCATGGCTAGAAATCTTGCTCTGTATTCAATGTTGTCTTATTTTTCTTGTCAGTGCAGAATGTTTTCAAGGGGGGTAAACATTTACAGTGTATTGGTAGCAAGGCCATGGCTCTTACACGAAACAAAGAGTTAACATTGCTGTTCATCCATTAACTGAAGAATACAAAAGTTTTATTTTTCTCATTCTTGGTTTCTGTTTGCACATGATAATATATTCTTAATGGAATGGTCAGACTTAGATGTCTCAAAAAACCCCCCAAAAATGGCATTTTCATTTAGTGGTAGGTGTGTATTTGTTTCTTTAAGCTTGTTTATCCAGGTGATAAACTGATCTACCTTACCATTTGGATATATATCATAGACCTTTAAAAATACGGACAATTCTAAAAAATTTGTTAGGGTCAAAAATTCAGATATCCATAAAGTTTCTTGAAGAAAGGGAAAAATGAAAGTAATAAAAATTCCCACCAATATAATCTAATGTAACTAAATTCTTGAACATGTTATTTTTATACAGAGATATATTTTAATCATAGATGTCATTCTATTCCTCAGCTAAATATTATGACTGAGGATAAAACCATTGTATTGCAATGATTAGAACATCACTTCTCAACTTTCTTTATAAAAACCCCCTCCCAAACACTAAAAAGCCCCACTCCAACAAAAAACCATCCCAAACCAAACAAAAAACCCCACCCCCCAAACTCCAGAGATCTATATCCTCAGCTGGTGTAAAGCACCACAGCATCTTTGAAGTCATACAGACACAGCTGGTTGCTGAGAATCCAGCCCTGGAGATGTAGTGCATGGCAGCAGTCTGACATAAGACAGGTGTAGCCCCAGGCGTTCCAAATGACTCCAGCAGAGCAGGTTCAGACAAGTGCATTTCAGCCCATGCAGCATATTTCAAATGCTGTGCTGGTTATATGGATTAAACTTTTGATGACATTTTTGATAACAAGAACAGCAGAAACAACAGGAATTTTGAAAATAAAGATACAGTATTTAAATAGATGATAAAAATCTTAACACTACTATGTAGACGTGTTAAATAAAAACTGTCTGTAGGTTCATAATAAATTAAAAATAACCTTTGGGTTTGAGTCTGAAATATTTAGAGAGAAGTGATATAACTCAGCACCTGGATCTGTAGAGCTACTGGAGTGCATTTCAAAGTACTGCAGTAATATGAAACTAAACCTTTAACATAAATTATACAGGGATTTGTGTAAAATTATAAATTCATAGTAAGTAATTATGTTGGATCATAGTCAGTGAAGTGTTGGTAGACCAGGTAAATTGAATCTATGTTTCGTTCATTTTCTGTGGAAGCAATTTAGCATACGCAGGGCATAATTTCATGCTGGCACCTGTTAACGGATGAGTAATAAATCAGGCCACAGAACTCCTTAGAAACATGAAGAAAATTAAGCTATAGTTCGATAAAAATGATAAAGTGCTTTAAATGATCATTTGTTGTTTCTATGTCGTTTCTCATGTCATGATAGACATCAAAACCAATCCAATGAAATGTGATAGTGCTCTAGAGTAAGTAAAACTGAGCTTGTTACTTACTGTAGTTAATATTTCCATGTATTTTCTGGTCTTGATGTAGGCTTAGTTTATTGTGGGATCAGAAAAGAAGCTTATAGTACAGGCTGAACTTGCACAGACATAAAGATCACCATAAATAATCTCTATCTTGAAATTTTCATTTGCAACAACGTGGATGCAAGAAGAAGGAAGAAAAAGAACAAGCTGGAAACAGTTCAGATCCAGTGTGTGTGGCTAGTGGGCCTGAAATACACTGTTCAGCTTTGTAAGTCAGAAGAGGGTTGCTGGAAATGTACAGAAATCTGGAGAATTTATTCCAAGTGCATTGAGTGAAAGCTGCTATAATATGGATGCTTCTTCCATGGCTTCAATCCACCTAAAAAGTAGAGGAAAGAAAAGTGGTACATATAAAATTTTTTTGCATTTTAAGAAAAATAAGTATTTTAAGAACATAAAGCCTGAAGAAGACTATGTTTTCCATCCCAGCTCTAATAAGGAACTATAGTTCTGTGATTAAAGCAGGGAGATGAGTACTGGGACTCTTGCTTTCTAGTACAACTTTGACCAGTAATTTATTGTAAAATCTCAAAGACAGAACAAGTGCTTTCTTAGAATAGGAAAAATGAATCTGGTGAAGTAGGATTTAAAGCAACAAAACCTCCTAGAAACACTAATTTCCTTTTCTGTGTATCTTGGGGTGCTGCCATTTTTATTATAAATTTTGTGACTATCTTATTATGTGAAAGCAGTAACATTAGAATGGGAAATTCAAAAAAATATTTGTTGATGAGAAAACTAAGAAATGGGTAAATTGAACATATAAATTAGAAGTTTCTGTATAGTAATCACCTTTGACAGACTTCTAGCTATGACTCTGGAGGCTCAGTCTCTTCTTTACCTACAGAAGGGAGCAAATTCTCCTTCCTGAAGGAACTGAACAGCACCAGGTAGATTTTTAATGTCAATCAGGCCAGTCACATGCAATCTGGCTTAATCAAAATTCTGAAAGCTGTTTGTTTCATCTGTTATGAAGGCATTCTGAAGTGAAGAAGGGGAAAATCTCTACGTAAATGCACTGGCTGATGCGTAAGTCTATCCCTGTACCTGTGTGCTGAATTGTTATCCTCTGCTCGGAAGCTATAAAAGAGAGTCTGTTTGTGGTAGAGATGAAAAACTGTATCCATACTTCCTTCCTCCTTTTCTGGGGCAATGGTGAAACCCAACAAAGGCAAACTTTCTGTAGCAACTTTGTCCTGAAAGCAAAGAAGAAGTGAACAAAAATTTAGAGAGAAGGCTTGTAACAGTTTGAGGGCTCTTTCTGAGAAGCAAATGATACAACCCTTCTGTGACCATTCTGCAAAAGCAGTAGTGTGAATATTTTGCTGGACTCATGGCTCTTAACCTAAACAGGAGCAGTGCCTGTGTACTGCACATTTTTTATCTAATCTGAGTCCTGAACACCACTTCTCAAAGTCCAGTTCTTCATGATCATCCACATGGCCGTGAAGGTCAAATTAGCCATTATGTTGATGGCTGTCTTTGACATTATGGTCCAGGAGGCAAATCTGAGATTACTGAGAGTACAGCAGCAGTTCAGAAAGCCTGAGACTCACTTCCAGTTACGTTCCTTTCAATCATTTTTACTTGCTGGCTGCAAGTAATAGTCCTTTTGGTACCTTGTCATTTCCTTTCATAGCACTAGAGATTTTTTAGAAATCTGCTCTTTCTCAAGCAGCACACATGCTTTCCGAAAGGCTGCTTGGAAATTTCCTGGTTAGTAATGCAATTAATCGTTAATTTACTCCCAAGAAACTTCCATGAATTTTGTTTGGCAGACACAGCTTTGTACAAGTTAAAGAAAACAATAAGCCTTAATGAAATTGCAGTTTAGCTGTTACTGATAGCTCTAGTTTTGGTCACTGCATTTAGGTAGATTATATGTATATATTGCTTTTGCCTCTGCTTTTAGAAGGTAAATTGCAGACTAGGAATGTAAAGTAAACCATTTTTGCTTTTCCCCTATTGTTGAACCAGAAATGGTCACGTTTAAGGTTAAAAGAGATAAGGTAAATGTGTTGCATACCGAATTTGATGCTAATGGTCTAAACTGCTGGCCAAAACATGAATCCTTTTGTGACTCAATCTCCTCATCTGTTTAAAGGGGATAACATTGCTTCATATAACCATCACAGGGGTGATGGTGATGCAAGTTTAAATATTTGGTGTTTGCAAAGTATTCTAAAGACTTAAAGTACCAAGTACTGCTTTGATAGGTTTTTGCATCTATATTCTTTATTTGAGCAAAATGAATTTTTATGCTTTTGTTTATGAAATCTATCCATCATAACCAAACTTCATATCACACTTCAAGTTTATTTGTATTGCAGCTATTATAAAATAAGAAAAGGGACTGGGAAAAGACAATATACGTAAAAGTGATGTAGTTGATACTCAGCCTCCTTGGCTGTAAGGAAGAGCTTACAGGCCAACACAGCAGGCATTATTCTCACTTCTGCAGACTGCCTCCTGTCTTTCCCTGTCAGTGCTAGTTGGACAAGCATGTCCTATTTACACTTGCCAAACTACAAGATTCTCCTCCCCACTTGAAATGGATCATAGTACTCTCTATCTACAGAAATACCTGGCAGTTACTAAGTGCACCAGAGAACACCGAAGGATCTTGAAGACTTTAGGTGTAAATATGTATGTTAAGGTTCACAGTGGTTGACAATTTATAACAGCATGAATAGTAAGAAATCAAATAATGAAGGGCAGCGTGTGAGGGCTGCCAAGGTCCAGCTAGGACTGTGGCTGAGCCAGTCTGTTAGGACCAGGTCTCAGAAGCAGGTAGTTGTGAGAGCTACCATTTATACCTTTCCATTTACTGGTCTCCTGCCTGTAGGGAGTAAAGAAGGGGTCTCAGATAGAAAACTATTTCAAGTCAGATTGCACAGTACCTCGTTTGCTATGTAGGTGTAGAGGACTTTGCCTTTGATAACAAACCAGCGTTTCTTCCAGTGTCTTTTGCCTCCCTTACATCTGCTGAGGTAACCACTGATGGTAGCTCCCTCTCCTGAGGCTGCCACCTGGAGCAGGGTAGGAGAAATCAGGATTTGTAACAGTAAAGGTTTTTCCCCTCCTGATTATGCATGTTTGCATTGCACCAGTCACTAAGTGAAACCATAAAAGTATTGATACAGAAAAAATATAAGCATGATATTATTGTTCTGTGTAACTGTTTGAATATTTATAGTTAAACTTGTCAGTAACTCTAATGGAAAATATGAAGTTGAGTTATTATTGAGGTCAGTAAGTTTACAGTTGTGTTCTGAGAAGCCAAACTTGGCCCTTTTCCCACATCTGGTGTTTTTTGGTGCTTTTTGTATTTTAAAAGTACATGCTTCCAGAAGTGAATTACAGTCTTGTGGCTGAACACTTTTGAGACGTGGGTATATTTAGGGCCTTGCTATGGTTTTACATTAATTTATGTTAATCACTTGATAATGACTCAGTTGCATTTTTGAAATAATATTGCTGAGAAGACTTGCTCCTCTCATAGAAATATTTTGAGGTCTAAGTGCTTAATGTTCTTAAAAATCCAGATTTTGAGTAGATGGAACTATACACATGCACACATAGAATGCAGTGTACATCATTAGTAACAGCAGTAAACTGTAATAGTATTGGATTTAGAAACAAAGGGCAGAGATTCAAAATCAGCTGTTGTAACACTGATAGAAGAGACGACTGAGAATTAATACTGCAGTGTTTTGTAGCAGAACAGAAATGTTCCAGGACCTGGAGTAATGCTATTGTGAGATAGTTCATGTTAAAGATGTGCTGCGGATAGAAAGGTGATGCTTTTTTACTCATAGGGTTGAAATTCTGTCTGCTAGCTCTTTTAGTACTCAATTTGTGTGTTTGTATTACATGCTCATATCTTTGGCACAGTTTCACAAACAAACCTCAAGAAATTCCAGTGTCTCAACTGTACAATGAGTTCAGCAGGATTTTTGCACCCTAGTCTCTTTAATACAATGATAAATGCCTGCAGGAATTGGGAGTACCTTACTGTGCTCAAGTTCAATGGGCAGCTTAGCTACCTAGAATCAATAATCAACATGATTGGCACCTGGTTCCTGGAAAGAAAACTAATATAATTGGAGAAATCATGGCCCCATTGAAATCGGTGGGAGTTTTGTTTACATTGGTGGAATCAAGATTTTACCCATTTGATTTGAAATAGTTTTGTTTGAGCTGGAGGGAAAGTGCCTGATTAAACATGTATGCTCTTAAATTGATTGCCAAGGACTATTCACTAAGTCTATTTCTTAAGTCAGTGTTATTTTATTTCTCTTGAAATCAAAGTAAGATTTCAGAAGTAAGAGTCTTGTCAAGAAAGGTAACTGATGAACAATATATCATGCTCTGTTGATCTGCCCTCTTATTCTATCCAGTACCTTGAAGGTGTTTTAGTTTTTTCAAGACTTCATAGGCTGATGAGCAAATTAAAGTACCATACTCTGAGTTTCTCAGTGGGCTCAAGACACTTCTGTGGTATCTTTAGAGCTCAGACTATTTTTGTATTTTAAACACTACTGTGAAAAACAATAAAAAAAAATAATTGCATGATGAAAGTAAACCAAGGCATGTGTTGAGCTCACTGCACACAGTAAAACTTAAAACCATAGCTGCTGAAATATGAGTACACAGTTTTCCATAGTTCCTTGCCTTTCTCAGACAGCTTGGTCCTACCTCCATGAGAGCTGAAGGGATTCTCTTCTGTTTCTTAAAAGATGAATAATGAATATTGTGGAAGACAGAGGAGAAAGCACTGCTTGAACACCTGGATGAAGTCGGAGGGAAGCTCACACTTAGTGGCCGCTCTGCAAGATTAAGAAAATTCAGAAAGGGGAGGGGGAAATGGATAAGTTGGTACATATCAGGCTAGGGGAGACACATGACACGCTAATACAAATGACATAGGAAAATGCAATGCCTCTTCTATACACAGTTTTTATTTTAGTCTTTCTTTCAAATCACCTCTTTAAGTCTGATGAGTGGGTTCCATGGTACCCTCAGTTAATGGTACTAACCTAAAGTTTCTTGAAAAGGCCTGCAAGAAAGCTGACAAAGCAGAAAACACAGCTTGTTTTCTTATTATTTAAAATAAGCATTAAGTAAATGGCTTTGACATCTTTCCCCTCTATGTTCTGTAACATCTTTGCAGGATAGATTCACTGATGCAACATTCTTTCTGTATGAACCATTCATTCTCTTTGAATTGTGCATGGGAGACAGTTATTCTGTATCTGAAAATTTCCATTGAGCCCACATGTCTGAGTTCATATCTTCATGATTTCACTTCTGGCAACACATTATTTGAAAGCTCTTAGTAAAGCACAGCATCTGTTTAGCACAAATCTGAGTTACTGCTTCTGGACACACAGTGGCTTGGGGATGCTTTTTTGGCTGTTGTGACAGTATCTGTTTATGTGTTTTCTTGGCTAGTGTGAATTTCTTTAATCAGGATAGAAAAACTAAACTTCATCTGTCCACATCTTTCTTTTCTTCACAATATAATAAACTTACTTTTAGAGACTGTCTACATGAGTAGTTGTGCAAGAAAATTATTTCCTGTTCACGTGTTTGTAACTCCTCTCCCCCTTTTGTCTTTGATTTGGATGTGTACTTATATCAGAAAGGATACTTATATAGTAGGATAACAATACGAAATTCTGGATAGCCAATAGCTCTTCTGCTTTGAATTCACGCTTTCATCTGTAACTAGATTAACTTGCCCTGTAGAAAAGCTCTTAGTGACTCTGCATTTAGCCTCAGTATTTCTTTTTGTAAAAGCTATTACCATGGATGAGGATAGTGAAGAACCATAAAGACATTGTTTTATTTTAATGGATAAGTAATTAGAAATGACAGGAAGAGTTATCACCTATAATTACATCACAGAATAAAATAGTTGTTAGAAAGAACCTACAACAATCTAGTCCAACTGCTTCACCAATGAAGGGTTGCCCAAACATTAAAACATGCTATTAAGAGCATTGTTAAAAACTGAGAGGCACAGGGTATAGACCACCTCTCTAGAAAGCCTATTCCAATGTTTGGCCATCCTCTTGGAAAAGGAAGAATCTTTCCTGCTGAAGTGCTGAACCTTTCTCATGTGTCTTGTCACTAGATCAGAGGGAGAAGAGATCAGCACCACTGTTTCCATGTCCCCTCCTCAGGAAACTGCAGAGAGCAATGAGGTCACCTCTGAGTCTCCTTATCTTCAAAGGAGACAAGCTCAGAGTCCTCAGCTGCTTCTTGTAGGACATAGTTTTTACCATTATTCCGGTTTATCAAAAGGCCAGGGGAGCTCTCAGAGAACCTGGCTTATAATCATAGAATCCCAGAATGGTTTGGGTTGGAAGAGACCTTAAATCTCATCTCGTTCCATCCCCCTGCCATGCGCAGGGACACCTTTCACTAGACCAGGTGGCTCCAAGCCCCATCCAACCTGGCCTGGAACACTTCCAGGGATGGGGCAGCTGCAGCTTCTCTGGGAAACCTGTGCCAGGGCCTCACCACCTTCTGAACAAAGAATTTCTTCTGTATATCTAACCTACGTTTCCCTTCTTTCAGTTTGAAAAAACAGTTTTCTAAACTTGATTTTATGGCTCACTAAACATTTTAGCTGCCATATAGCCCGGGGGAACCTCAATACACATGCCTCGGGCTTGAAATGAGGAATACTATTTAACAAAACACAATATAGTAGGCAGGTCCTAAAGCCTCCTCATTATACAAGCAGGAAATCAGTTTGTCAGTTTTGCCAAGAATTAAGGAATCTTACCTCTTTTCTTAAGTTCCACATAGCAGCTATCACAGACTTTGGCTGCTTGATCTTTGAGGTACTTCATGGGGTACCTGTTTCTTGAACAATTTCGACATACAATCTGTTCCAGCAAGAAGACATGCACATAAATATAATTTAAATTTTTAGATATGCATATATAAAACAAATCCCCTGAGCTGGCTGGGAGAGGAATTTGGATAGTGGACCAGATATGACTCTCTCCTAAATCTGTGGCAGTCAGGAAAAGCCTGCTGATTGAAATGTGATTGCTGTAGGTTTACACTGATGTAAGCCAAGCAGAATTGGTCACTGTATTTGGTTGCACATCACTGCTGTGTCCTTCTCCCCAGAAATTCACACCTTCCCTATCACTGAATCACAGAAAGACCACTTTAACACTACTTCTGTTTTTGTAACTTTGTTAGTAACATTGTTTTCTTAAACAAGCTTGCATGTTCCTCCAAACCTTGTGTAGGTACAGACTGATTTTCTCTGTGGAATTAGAAAAAAAGATTAAGTTAAATGCTTTTTTATCCTGTCAAGAATCGCTGGTAGTTTTATTAAATTTTTTTTTTAAATCAGGTTAGAAGGCAGCCATGGTTTAAAATAGGACTGCAGGTTTATGTATGCAAGCAAATCTCTAGAGTCAGAGGTTAAGGGACAAAACCAAGAAAGCTTATAGATCCCCTGAACTTTAGGGCAAAAGGCAACAGCTCTTCAATGGAGCACAGAGGAAACTCCCTTTAGTCACTGATCAAACAATGCTCTACTGCTGAGTTTCTTCACTTTCCTTGGAAGATAATTTTACCAGCTCTTATTAGGGACTGGACATGGAATAGTTGTGCTACTGCTCTGGTCCAGAACAGAGCCTGTATTTTTAGTGTATTGTTTCATTGTCTGTAGAGCTAGCTGTGTGTCAGATATAAATAACAGCTGCACTCAACAACAATTACCCTGTCAGCCTTTAACTACTAGCCTTTCAGAGCTAATTTGACCTTAAGGCAAGGTTACTGTTACTCCTTCTAGCGACAGTAGAAACCCAAGTACCTAATTCAGCAAAACGCTCACTGGTTCTGTGAGAAGTCAAATTCTGTTCTTGATGTTGCTACAAATTTTCAGGTTGCAGCAGTGCCAGCCAGTGTCCTAAAGGTGTGAATAAAACCCCCCTGAGAAGCTTGCACAGCTCTTACCTTCCCACAGGCATGGCAATGATGTCGCCTCAAAGTGAGGGTAAAGTCACAGCCACAGTTCATGCACATCATAACATGGGACACAGGCACCAGCGTAGGAGGCCTCTCACCCAAGGTTATTCCAAGCCTTTCCCTTAGCTTAAAATCAAAGAAGAATAAATGAAGAAGCATCCACACTTCCAAAGTCCACTTAGTCAGCCTTGTTCCATTACATACAATTCTCTCATTTCAGTCTACCTTCACCTGCTAAGATCCCCAAATTTTCTCATTCCTAATGCACTTATATAAGTGACATACAGCTGCTTCAGCATTGAAAGATTAGTACATGCTGCTGTTAAAACCAGAGCACAAAAAGTAAAAATCCACATAAATCCATTTTTGGTTCGGCCCTGACACTCCTCCACATCAGACAAGTATCTGACTAATTGCATATGAAAATTGCAGGTAGGAACATGAGTTAAAAACATGTTTTTATTAGCAGCTGTTGAAATAATATCCATGGAGAGCTCTACAACCTTCAATTGAAAAAGCACCTGAGTTCCTTGTCATTACACCTTGAGATGGTTGTGTAATAAGGGAAGAGAGAGTAAAGAAAACAGTAAAACCAAAGATGAATTTATCCCACTCCAAATCTGAGCCATGCTTTCTGGTTGATCTCACTACATGTAAGCAGCTTTAGAAAAGGTATCTGCTCTTCCTAGTTCTTGGAATGCACCACATGGCAGTGATGTTCAGGTGCCTTTGCTCCAAGCCCAGGGAACCACAACCAGTGTGGAACTGAATGCAATCTAATAAGCCGTGCTGAGCTGTGCTACTTCAGGTTCAGCACCAAAGTATTACGGGTACCTCACTGTCAGTTCACAACAGCTCAGCATTTGGCACAAGCAGGACAAACTGTTTTGCTTTTGAAGGATTGTTTCCTATGTGGAAATTAGACTTCTGCATACACATAGGATCTAAACACAGACAAATCAAATTCCTCCAAATTTCTCCATGTGTACATTTAAGCTTACACCAGAAGCAGAGCTGCAAAAGAAATTATTTTTTCATTTGTTGAAAAAGGATTTGGTTTAGATTACTAAACTGACTAATTTCTAATTTTTTTCTGTTAAATATTTGAAAGTAGATTAGATACAGGCCAGAAAAAAAAGCCTGTTTTGTTTTTGAAATAATTTTTTACTTTCTGAGGTCTTCAAAAACTGATGTATAGAATGGTTGAGTCTGAAAAGGAACTCTGAAGGTCACCTGGTCCAACCACTCTGCTCAGGCAGAGCCACATAGTGGCGGTTGGCAAGAACTGTGTCCAGGTGTCTTCTGAACGTCTCCAAGGATGGAGACTCCACAACCTCCTCAGGCAACCCTGGGTGCCAGTGCTCGGTCACCTTAGAGTGAAAAAGTGTTTGCTGCTGTTTGAAGGGATCTCCTGTGTTTCAGTTTGTGGCCACTGCCTCTAGTCCTGTCACTGGACACCACTGAGAAGAGCCTGGCTCCTTCTTTGTATCCTCCAGGTATTTGTACAATAGATCCTCTCTGAGCCTTCTCTTCTCCTGGCTAAACAGTCCCAGCTTTCTCAGCCTTTCCTCCTATCTGAGGTGCTCCAGTCCCTTATCAGCTTTGCTGCCCTTTGCTGGACTCTTTCCAAGGTTTCCATGTGTCATACTGAGGAGCCCAGTGTTGGACACAGCACTCCAGATGTGGCCTCACGAGCACTCTTTCTTATTTAGTAAAACTGGGGTTCTACATAATCTAAAATAGCATTTTTACTTTTTATCAGATGCGGGTTTTGCCTCTATAACTGGGAGTAGTATAACTGAAAATAATNGCCTCTAGTCCTGTCACTGGACACCACTGAGAAGAGCCTGGCTCCTTCTTTGTATCCTCCAGGTATTTGTACAATAGATCCTCTCTGAGCCTTCTCTTCTCCTGGCTAAACAGTCCCAGCTTTCTCAGCCTTTCCTCCTATCTGAGGTGCTCCAGTCCCTTATCAGCTTTGCTGCCCTTTGCTGGACTCTTTCCAAGGTTTCCATGTGTCATACTGAGGAGCCCAGTGTTGGACACAGCACTCCAGATGTGGCCTCACGAGCACTCTTTCTTATTTAGTAAAACTGGGGTTCTACATAATCTAAAATAGCATTTTTACTTTTTATCAGATGCGGGTTTTGCCTCTATAACTGGGAGTAGTATAACTGAAAATAATGAGATAATAATATACATAATTGAGCTGGTACAATTTCAATATTGCTGGTGGGGTTTGCACTGGTAGTGACTTTATTGTGTATATGATATTAGTGTAACTAATGGGCAGCTTGGGGGTTTTTTTAATCTATGAAGTTTACAGCTTTTTTTATTTAATCCAAAATAGCTACTAGTTTGTCCTTTAGGACAAAACAATCTCCCTTCAGAAGAACTAAGCAAAGGCCACAGAGTATGGAGTGTGATTAACATTTCAGAGGTGGCCTGGCCCATGAGCTGTGATGAGTTTCATCGTTCAAGCTTGGCATACTTGTTTAAATGAAAATAGAATGTCTGGCTACTAGGAACTCTGCATCGTATAACCTTCCTCCTTTCCTCTCTCTCTTTCTCAGCCTTCCCTTTTCAAGCATTGAAGGATTTGGCCTCCTTTTACCTCCACGCTGCTGTGGAAAGTCGAAGTCTTGTGAGCTTTGTAGTCATCTGGGATGTGTTTGCTGATGCAGCTGTACCAGTCATCCCTTTCTGAGCAAGAGCTGGGGAATGAAATACAGCAGAGCAGTCAATGCCATGCACAGTAGGGACTGAAACAAACTGATCAGAGGAGAAAAGTTTCACTTAGTGAATATTTGCCTTTCCCCACTACTGCACTGAACTGATAATTTTCTGACCAGGAAAAAACTGACTGTTGGACATATTCAGAGTGATGATTAGTGTAGCTCCATGCTTAGGACTGTGACTGAGAAGGAACTAAATGTTCAGAAAATTTTTCAAAGTAGTCTCTGGCTTTGCTATAAGCTGCTCAATCCTAGATCACACAGGACAATATGAAATGTCTCTTTTTGTCCCATCTGCCCTATCTTTTAGGCACTCTAGTGCACAGTGTTGGCATATACGGGTTGCTCAAAGTAAGCATGTTTATGCTCATCTCCACAGTGGGATGCTTAGATGAATTGCATGTTGGGAAATGCAGAAGTGTATCGCCCATGGTAGAGATGTGAATGATTCAATTTTCCTTTAGCTTCTTCACAGACAACCTCCAGTCTCCTGGAACAGAAGAAGCCAGGACAGCAATTTGTGAAGGAGGCTGGGTGTTCCCTGGAGTTGCAGTTACGCATGGAGGCCAGTAATTCTCCAGACTGGCCCCTAGATGCCCCCTGTGCACAAGGCAAACCAGCGAGCACTTCGCATTTCCCTGCCAGTCCAGCTATCCCCAAAAAGCAGCAGGGTGCCTGTTACTTCACAGATGCATTTGCTCTGTTACAGCCATGAGGTATCCTGCCTATTTTAGCTATTTTTTCTGCTGTGACTTCAAACTGTGCGCTTCCTGTTCATCTGAAACTCTGCACAGCTCTAGTGGTTTCTAGCCTCAGTCACAGGAGGGAATGCAACTCAGTGTGGTCTCCCCTCTCAAAATCATACCAGACACTCACATTAAAGCTACCCACTAGACTTTGTTGTAAAAACAAGCAGTGGCATCATTGCCAGCTGCTGTTCAGCTGTGATTTCCTCACACTGTCCTCATAAAGACCACCAAACAAGACATCTGAGAACAATTTGTGTTTTGTGGTCTTAAAAAAAAAGAGCACAGAAAGAGAGGAAATGCCAGATTTTCTTGATGATCTTTGACTTGGCATCCTTCTGCACTATGAGCATAAGCCCTTGTCTGAAAAACATCAGCCTGTGCGAAATTCAGCAAGCCTGGAGCAGAAACTCTGAGCTAGTGTATGTACTACAAATTGGCTAGCCTCTGGAAGCCAAGGAGCTATGTGACAGGAGATCATCTCTGTGAAGAGCCACACTACTAGTCATAGAATCCCAGAATGGTTTGGTTTGGAAGGGACCTTAAAGATCATCTCATTCCAATCCCCTGCCATGGGCAGGGACACCTTTCACTAGACCAGGTTGCTCAGAGCTCTATTCAGCCTAGTTGTTCCTTATTACTATTAAAGTTACCACCTGTCAAATTATGGTTTCTAAGAAATCTGAAGATGTCTGTATCTTCCAGACAAATCATGTCCACCACCTAGAAAATACTGTCCTGACTTTCCTGATTTAAATATTTCTCTTGCTAATTCTTTCATGGCAATTCTCTGCACTTGAGAATTAAGATATGATTA
This sequence comes from Gymnorhina tibicen, assembly GCA_013399875.1. Lineage (NCBI taxonomy): Eukaryota > Metazoa > Chordata > Aves > Passeriformes > Artamidae > Gymnorhina > Gymnorhina tibicen. Next base: position 1,210,139 of record VXAZ01009688.1, read on the forward strand.
AAAAACACAAAGGAAATAATGGCCCATATAGTGATGGAAATTAAAGCCAGTTTAGGAAAGACAGGTAAGAAGGACAACACGCTATCGAAAGTCTGATATCTAACTGGCCCCCTTAGCCTCTTCTCCACTCAATTAAAAATCTCCAGGAAGTAATTGCAGATTATTAGTGATTAAACGTGGGAATAACACCCGTCTGCTGATGGGTAAGATCAATTATGTCAATTTGCATAGGCCTGCTCTTAATTAGCTATTCGACTGGTTGCAAGAAGGCTCAGAGGAATTTTTGCCAAACCTTTGAGACTCAGAGAAGCTCAGCCCTTGATTCACTATTGCCACATTTGGTCCTTGTGGGATTTTTGGGATGCATCTTCTATGCTGAGCTATCAGTTATTCATGTTGGCTGATATATTCATCATTAAGCAAATAGAAAGAGAGGGTCAAGTTGTCACTGCATTTCACTGGACAGCAGGGGACATTCACAGAACATAGAAATTGGACCAGGATGGGATTTTGTCAGAGTGCTACCACTGTTGCTCTAAATTAGCCTTTTAGGAGGTAATATTGACTGAGTTCTCCTAGTATTTTCTCTGGTATTTTATATAAGCACCACAGGGTTATCCCTGTGTCCAAGACTAGTATTTTTGAAATGCAAATAAAGATATAAGAGCATATGAACCTTCTCCATAAAGGTGCTGTTCTCAAATCTGTTAGCAGCTCCCTACTAAACCAAACATGGTTCTTCAGGTCAATGAGCCACTTTCAGCAGGAAATTGAAAGACTTTACAATGCCATCTGCTCATATAGCATGCTGACTTCTGAGCTTTGGTCATCCTTAGTCTACTGCCTTTAGTCCCTGGCACTCATGCTGTATTTCCTCAGTGCATTCACCTTGTCTCACACAAGTATAAAGGTTTTGAGGTTTGCATTGTGGTTGTTAAAAACTGGCCTTTAGTGCAGGCTTGCAGCACCTCAGTGTGAGCAGTAAAATATACAGTCTTTAGGGACACTTGAAGCTTTCTGCACTTTTCTGTCTTTGGTGCCTCTTTTGGTGAGTGTAACAGGCCAAGGATGTTGTGCAATGGAGTTAGGAGAGCATGCTGGCTGCTGGCTCACTGGTATCTCATCAGCTCTGCCAGATACACAAAAAGGAGGAGGAAGAACTGTTCTTGGGTGACTTATGGCGGATTGGTCACTGAATGAGCAGCACAAGGAAAGGGAAGGGGCTCTATCCCAGTCTCTGTCTGTCTGTTATCAGAAGCGTAACCTTAGTCTCAGGGCCTGGTTCCATCTACTACCAAATAAACACAGCTCACAGTGGCCTCACATACTTTGTTTATGCTAATTAAACATGGACTTGATATCAGTACAAAAGGCAAAGAAACATCCTAATAATGCAAGCAGTACATCCCAAGCTGCTCACTAGGGATGACAACTTCAGTTGCCCTAGGGAAAGGGGACGTGCAGCAGAATTTCCCCTCTACAATATGGAAGGACTGTACACATCCTGCTTTTATAACTGGCAGGTAATTCAGAATTACTGTGAGTATATTTTGAGGATTGTGATGAGTGTGCAGGTCTAAGAAAATCTCAGGTATGGTTGTGGTTATAAAAGGAAATGGACCAAAAGGCTTTGACAGGTAGCTGAGCACTCCCCACAGATGGTAAGTGCTCTGGGAAGGATGAGAGCTCCAAATTCTGATTCTGAATAAGAAAGTGCCACCCCGTCTTTCTCTTGCGTTGTGTAATTTAGGAAGTCGGCTGCGTTTCTAGGCATTCTGTTGCACGCTGTAGTTGCAGACTGATGGCGAAAAAGTCAGTACTTAAAAGCACTGAAGACCTTGTTATTTGGAAGACTTAATTTTAATACCGCTGCTAGTGTGCTATGTCTTTTGTAATAAACTACATGTGGAAAACAAGTCAGCTACCTTTCTGCTACATCTGTAGGTAAATTAGTGGGATAGTTTTGGCATAGAAGCATGAAAAATACAGTACACTGCTATCTTCTGATCAGAAACTGACCTACGTCTCTTTTTGGCACTGGCTTGGGATCCTAGGACAGAGATCTTGACTCTCAGTTGCTATCAATACTAGCAGTACACAAACTCATTAGTGAAATTCCTTTTATTAGAAAAACCCATGAGGCTGCCAGTAAGGTTTAATTTTGACTTTGTCACTTAAGCACTATTAAATGCTTTTCTATCTGTTGCATGGTATTACCTAATTACTGTTTTCTCCAGCAGTTTTACAGCCCTAGAAGTATGAGGTAACAAAGGAACTTAAAAAAGGGAGATAAAACAGACTCCTAGTGTCACAGGGAAGGAATGTGAAAGATGATGGAAAGTACCCAGGCTTCTTCTTTCCTTTCTCTTTAAGATGGTATCAAGAGCCAGCCTCTAGTCTTTAGGGAGTACATTAATTGAATTAGTTACAGTTTATAAGCCTCGCTTTTTCATTCATTTATAATGAATGTTGATTGTGTAATCAAGTACTCAGCCATTGTCTGTTACCAATAGCAGACTGAAAAATGCTAGTTAAAAAAGAATGAGACACCATTTCAGCCTTGGGTATTGGTGGGACTAATCTAGAGATACAGCTCTAGAATGTAACACCCTCTGCCATGGACATTTGGGAACAGTACCTTGCTGACAGGGTCAGGCAATGTTCATCATATTCAATCTTCAGGATGTTTTGAGCTTTCTCTATCACTGGGCGACTGACCTAGAAACAAATGCCATGAACATGAATGTGGACATGAGTTAAACTGTCTATAACCGGTACACCATACATGTCTCAATGCATATGATCTTTGATATCCCAACCATCTGTTTCATATTTCAATGCAAAGAGATGGGCATTAGAGTTTTTTGTATTGCTGTTGTAATGAGAAATGATCTCTATTTCAATATGATGGTGTGCTGAAGGAAAAAAAAAATCCTTTAATCCAGTCTATAAGGATAAAGTATCTATGAGGGTTCAGTTTTAACATGACGAGCTTAGGAGATGTTTAGTCTGACAAGCATCAGAGCATTTTGGCCTTTGCTTGTAATGAATAGAAATCACTTTTTTCCTGACATGCAGGCATTATACAGTGAAGCACTTCAGTTCAGGGAATGCCTGTCTGCAGCAAGGCTCTTTAAGACCCAAAAAAAAAAAAAAAAAAAAAAAAAAAAAAAGCCAACTTAAAAGCTACAGCTCAGCTAAAATCTTTTCCCTAGCATGGAGTATATTAGTAGCCTGCTAATAGCAACAGCCAGTGAGGAGAAACATAGCTTCATGGTTTCATTTTTATAAACAAGCATCATTATGCTAGTGATTCAGTGTTTCAAATATACTTCAGTAAGTACCTGCTCCACAACTCCTTTTCACTTAACACTAGAATATTTTGGCAATTCCTAGGAATTTCTGGGATCCCAGAGTTAAACTGTCAGGTCCCACAGGGTGATCAGCACCCGCACCTTTTCACACCACCTTAACCTTCCTATGTAATTCCACTGAAATTAATGATTAGTTATTCTCATCTTGTGTGTTTTCTAGATCATCAGACTCCTGACTTGTCACTTCAAATCCTCTTTCACATAAATTCAACTTGGAATATTAGCTATAGAACAGTTATGAAGGTCCAATAGACCCCTTTGGTCCAATATCTCCTGTTGCACAGGTGCTGGTCCCAATGAGTACTGATGGAGAGAGTGTAAGGACAGATTAATTGTGTTTGCAATTTATAAATTTATTGAAGAATAAACTGGTTTTGTATCACTGCATGGAATTACTCCCAATACACCTTTTCCCCATAAAGTTGGCTAATTGCTTTTTGAACCATTAATGCTTTTGATGAAAACAGTTAAAAGGCACATGAAAACCAGGCTTGTGTAAATTTTGAGTACCAGGAGTTTAAAACCAGGCAGACTAAGCTCTAGTGAATACGTTGAAGGGAACAATAATGCATTGGCTGGAGACAAAATGGGATAATATATCTTTTCCGTTTCCCGTTTCATGATCAGAGGGTAACTGATTTTGGCTTGTATTATTTATGCAGCCTGAATAAGGCTGTCATACTAAGTCACAGACTTAGAGATAATCTTTTTATATTTGTTTTATACCATTTTTCCTTCTGTCTCCTGTAAGAGACAAGGGAATACCCTGATAACAGGTCCATCCCTTCTTTCCCCTTGCTGGATATGAGACATAAACCAGCAAAGCACCAGCAGCTCACTATAAAACTTTAATTCAAGCTTTTAATATAGATGAAGCATTACCTTCATGCCTGACACAGCCAAGGTGTTTCTCAGTTGGTATTTGCCATCCTTCTGGGGATATGTGTACAGCAGAACATCATTCATCTATATGAAAAGAAAGACAAAATCAATAATTTGCAATATGGCTTGCAGGCCTGCCTGCCCATTCTCCTAAGGGGGATACACAGAACAAGCTGTAACTTGATGAACTGCTGGGACTGTTACTAAAGACAGGCCCAAGCAACACAGCTTAGATCAAAACATGCATTTCCACAAAACTCTGGGGAGTCTGCATCCAGAACCTTATTTCTTACAGTTTCTGCCTGTTGTTAATGACTAAGCAAGTTAGCTAATCAGCTTTTTTTTATCCAGCACAGGTGAAACAGCTACTTGTTTTAAAGGCAATGACATGTTCAAGTTGGCAAGGCAGGTTCTGCATTTACTAGCTGGCAATACCTACTACCTGCAGGGTGCTGCAGATCTGACACCCTTGGGGATCCCTTGACAATGAAGCTGCAGTGAGGCTACAGACATTCACAGACTTCCATCTTCTGGGCAAAAGAGGAAGTGGAGGTGAGGAGAGGTGCCACAGTCTGAAGGAATGATTCAGGGAGGAATGGTTTGGATATTGGAGAGTAGTAACTGTACTTCACTACTAGTGAAACTCACGCAGACATCTGACAGCTTTGCTGGGTCTGTGGGCCGCAGCAGAGATGATGGAAGGGCAAAAATTAGAAACTTCATTTTATGAGGAAAAGGAATCTGTACTTTAACACCCCAAATATCTTCATGGTTCTCATAGTTCCCTGTAGAATGCATGTTTTTCAAACAGCCTCATGCTAAATGGGACCAGATCTTCCCCGCAGTGTGCCTAACTTAACTGTAGACATTATCGCAGCCTTTTACCTTGATGCCAATGAACAAATTAATGAAACAGTAGAACTGGACCTTGTAGGTCTTTCCAGACCTCTCCTGCCTTTACTACTAGGAGGAGTAGCAGTATTGGTGGCTTTAGCATTGCCAAACTAACGTCTGCCTGCATCCATTCCTTGCTTTACTTGAGTGACCAGGTCATGTTCTCCTGCTGTCTTTCCCAGGCCTCTCACATCAGTACCTATTTGCATACACTCAGTCAGACCCTTGACTACTGTACTGGGACACTATGAACAAAGATTGCAAGGCAATGTAAAACCAAGAACACTGAAGAATGATTTGGCACTAAAATACTGTATCCTGTACACAGGATATACATCCTGTATTGATTTACTGGGGTCTTGATAGTACTGCCTGACCACCTGGAAGGGGTGGTATAAAATTTTCACTAATTTACCTGAAAAACAAAATGGAGAGTGGAGCTTTTCAGATGTTTTCTTAAAAGCTCATAGTTCAGTTTTCTTACAGGACAGGAACAATGGTTCAAGAAAAATTACATGGAATCAATACTCATGGGATTAAATCCTTATCACCTCGGACTTAACAGCAAAATAATTGTTGCCTTTATTAAGACATGAATTCACTCATGGACCAGTTCATTAAGTAGCTGTTTGAGTCACAGCAAAACAGGCTTATATGCTTTAGCTGTATGTCTTTAAAATGCAGATTCCAGTTAAAATAAGGCAAAACATACTGAAGAGTGACTTTTCCCAAAACTTTTGCCTCAAATTTTACTACTTTTAAAAATCAAATTGAGTTTATTGAGTACGACCAGCCAGTGTTTTTGTAGACAATACTGAAACATTTCATTCTAGTATTGTAACAAAAAAACCCCTCCCATCCTTTCTTGCACTGGACACTCTACTATGTATTTCTCCTTGTCCTTCTAATAAGTCTTAACTCCTTTAAAGCTCTTTTAAGAGAGTAAAAGGGAGTTTTTTATGTAACAGTTTCAAACTCTTTTAATATAACTCTTGCCAGCTGAGGATATAAAAGCATACTATCAAGTCAGCATAGTAGTCTTATGTTCTCTTCTCTGTAGTCTAAAGTTGGGGCAAAAACACAATAGAATTTCCTTAGAATAAGGTGAAAAAATGCTTGTAACAGCTTTTTCTGTGATTTACTTACTGTTCATAAATTACTCTCCACTAACATTAATCTGGTCAGCACAGTGACACCTGCAGAGTACTGACCACATGACGATTCACAGTCTAACCAGGACTATGCACAATGAGTAAATTCCTCACAACTCACTGCGTACTGACTATCTAAGAGGCTAAGACAGAAAAAACTGAGAACGTTTTCAGTGAAAAGCAGATGACAGCTATTTTCACTTTCTATTACTAGTAGTAACTAGGATTCCAGCAGCCAGGTGGGAAAAGGGTAAAAAGGCAGGCAGAGTTTATTGCTAACATTAAGAGAATGTGAAATAAGGTAATACTACTGAAATCTTATATTTGCCTGGTGATCCTGCTATCTCCTGCTCAATCCTCATCAAAGGATTATATGAGAAAACAGGACTTCCTCTACCACTCATCAGTGCCAGTACTTAAGGCATTTCAAACCACAAGAAAAGGTAACTACTTAGAATCATAGAATTGGAATATTCTGAGTTGGAAGGGACTCACAAGGATCATTGATTCCAACTCCTGGCCCTGCACAGGACACCCCACCATTCCCACCGCTATGCCTCAGAGCAGTGTCCAGATGCTCCTGGAACTCTGGCAGCCTTTGGGCCATGACCCTTGGGAGCCTGTTCAGTGCCCCACCACCCTCTGGGTGAAGAACCCTTTCCTAATATCCAGCTTAACCCTCTCTTGACAGCTTCATGCTGTTCCCTTGCATCCTGTCACAGACAGTAGAAACTGGTGCTGCTCCTCTATTACCCCTCATGAGGGAGCTGCACACCGTGATCAGGTCTGACCTCAGTCTCCTCTTCTCCAGGCTGAACAATTCAAGTGGCCTCAGCCACTCCTTGTATGGCTTCTCCTCCAGATCCTTCACCACCTCTGTGTTCCTCCTTTGGATGCTCTCTAACAGCTTTAGCTCCTTCTTATACTCTGGTGCCCAAAACTGCACACACTACTCAAGGTGAGGCTGCCCCAGTGCAGAGCAGAGCAGGACAATCCCCTCCATTGCCCAGCTGGTGATGCTGACCCTGATGCCCCCCCCGGACATGGCTGGCCCTCTTGGATGCCAGGGCACAGCTCACTCATATTCAACTTTTTGCTGACCAGGACCCCCAGGTCCCTTTTCACAGTGCTGCTCTCCAGCCCCTCATTCCCTCATCTACATGTAGAACCGGAGTTGCCCTGTCCCAGCACTAGCCCTTGTTAAACTTCATATGGTTGATGATTGTTCATCTCTCTAATTCGTCGAGGTTTCTCTACAAGGCCTCTCTGCCCTCGAGGGAGTTGACAGCTCCTTCCAGTTTTGCATGATCGGCAAACTTACTTAGTATTCCTTTGAGTTCTGCGTCCCTGTCGTTCATGAAGAGGTTAAAGAGCACTGGCCCTAAAATGGAGCACTATTTAGGGCACTAAGCCCAAAGAAGTGAACTCCTGAGAGAGATTTTCAGGATTCTGACATAATCTGCTATGAGGCTTCTTGAATAGCAAACTCAATTTATTTGACGTATTTTAAAAAGTTATATAGTTCTTTAAAAAGCTGCTTATGCTTTTATTACTGTTGATAAAGGATGATACCATGGTGCATACCATTATCCTGACAACTCTGATTAGTATCCCAAGACTTTACTAAACATAACTTGGCTTTATAATTGCCCATTGGAATTTTTTTCCTCCTCCTTTTTTCTCCCCTACAGTATTTAGCAGTAGGCTGTGATTTGGAGGTCCCACTAGCCACAACTTGACACAGTGAAATTATGACAAATATTTCAAAGCTTGTGAAGCAAGGCACACATATTCATGAAGAAAGAAAGGGTTTGCACTCACTGCTGTCTCCTTTGCCACATGCACAGTAGAGACCTGAGTGCTGGCCATATGAATGGTATAGACAGAACTAGCATCAGTACCAGTGGTTTCATGCATCCTCCTGCTTCA
>VXAZ01009695.1:2493-22747 GCA_013399875.1 Gymnorhina tibicen
CAGAAGATCAGTTACTTTAAAGTCTTCAGAACATTAGGCAGTACCTGTATGCTTTCCAAAATGTTTCTGAATTACTTTTTTCTTGCAGTCTGTATTATATGTGGTTATGTATGTAGAATACTTTAGTAATGTGCAAAGGTTTTGATGACTTTTGGTGTGATTCTAGCAGCTGTCACAGATGAGCAATGCATTGATTTTAAAGTCAGGTTTATAATTTTTCTACAGTGTTTTTCTGCATTTTTTTTCTTTCTGAAGTCATCTTTTTCTTGTGTACTTGTAAATAACTTGGGACATATTTTGCAGGGGAAAATTGTTTGAATCTGATATGAGTCTTTTTGTAATTGTATTCAGAATAAGGTTCTTACAATGATACTAGAAATAGGTTTAATGAAAAGAATAATGTAACTACTTTTATCTTACAAATCAAGTTTTGAGTGTTCAGGAGGCAGTTCAGGAGGCACATTTTGGAGAAAGTGTCTTTGAACTGCAGATTTTTGTTGTGTATATTTAGTTCTGTATTTTTTTTCCTGGTAATTTACTTCCTAGAACACATTATGCTAATTAACCAATTCCAGTGAATTCCAGTGTACCTTTGAAAAGGTACATAATTTATAAAGTTATCTCTCTTCATAAGGCAAAGTCTATTTGTCAACAGCTAACTCATGTAGATGTATTCATGCCACTGCCACAATGTCCTCAGTCCAGTTGAAACAGTGTTCACAGTTCTACTTGGTGCCATTTTTAGTTACAAACATTTTAATACACTAGGAAATATAATTTTCATAAACCTTCTTTTAGTTCATCTTATACTACTTAGTAGATTGTAGCAATTCTTTTCTACTGTTGCCTTTTAGCATCATTATTCAACTTCTCACATGCCTCATATGCCATTTAGCTTAGTATATTTTACTTTATCTTATTTCATTACCCTTGTATATCTTGTCCTTTCTTTTTTGCTTTCTCATCCATCCCTCCCTCAAGAAAATGTCTTCTCCTGGCTTTGTGATGTACAACTTCATTTCTGTAATTTATCTGAAATGCAGTTTAAAATAGGGTTGTTCAGCTAGTTCAAAACACCATTTAGATGGTCATTCTGTCTTAAGAGGCTAATTCCCATTCATTACAAAACTCAGTAAAATTGACTCATGTTAAGCTACAATTAATTCTTTGGAAACTGAAAGTCTGTACAACTTTTTGCATTGATTCAGTAAATTTTAGATTTTAAAATTGTGCCTTTATTTGCATTGTACTTCAAAAAGACAAAGCAACATTCTCACCGAATTTTATAGACACGTTTGAAATTTTATCAAATTATGAATGGGAGGGGTAGCCACAGTATATGACTGTTAATACTGAATCAATCCAAGAGTCCCTTTTGGCATTTACAAGGAAGAAAGGAACTTTTCTCTCTCTCTCTCTCTCTCTCCTGCTCTCCTGATCTTTGAGCATTTTTTCTGAAAGATTCACTGTATCTCAGAGGAAGTTACAGATTTTTTTTCATAGTATTTTTGTTACAGGGTCTTGTGGTGAAGTCTTGTTGCCAATTTTGTCCAAGTCAGAATGAACTATGACATTTTCTTTGTCTGATTTTAACATCTGTGAATGTCTTTTATCTTGGTTTTAATGCAAATGTATGTTGTTGTGGGATCCATGAAACTTTTCTCTTTAAGCTTGTGCCTGCAATGAGGAGGTCATGTTTGCTGTCCTTTCTTTTCAGAGCTTCAGCGAATACCTTCTCTGCTGCTTTTTAGAGCTGTGCTGATCAGCTGTGTTGGGATGGGGGCTGTTAACAGCTTCATGGTTACTGCATTCTGAACAAGACAAATTTCCTTTGTTAAAATATGAGTAATGAGAGAAGCTGTAACTGTCTGTGTAAGGAGATGTCTGAGTAGGTTTAAAATACGTTTGAAGGATTGTCTTTGCAAAATAAGCGTCTTTTGGATCTTCCTACATCACCTAAAAGGAGTTTGTTCTTTTAAGGAAAAAAAAGGAAATTCTGATCTGAATGCTATTCCTCCATTGTGTAGCTTGTTACAGGATTTCATTTTCTGTACAACACAGGACTGAAAACTTAAGATTTTGTTGCTCACTACAAGTCTTCCTAAATATACTATGTTCCCTGCTGCTCTGGTCTGAAATTTGAGTAAAGATTTGACATTTCTTTGAAGGTGCTCTTCATACATACTCTTTACAGGATCAGCTAAAAATCTTACTGCTTAATTGTCTTCATGTCATTAAAACAAAGCTTTTGGATTCTTCTGAGTTCTGTACTTGCATGGTTTGTTTGGGGTTTTTGGTTTGTTTGTTTTTAATTCCAGGTGACTTTTTCAGAGCCTATGGTAACTCTGGTTTGGCATTTGTGTAACATGACAGTCTGTCTTTGGGTTCTAGCACTGTTGGGAATAGTTTCACTTGCAAAACAGCAATCAATTATCTTCTAGTAGTGACAAGAAAAGGAGTATTTCAGGATGAAAAGCTGTATCCAGGTTGTGTGGGCTTGGTTGAGTGAACTTTTCATGCCTCTCACTGATTTCTAGTTAGCACGGCTGAACTACTTAAAGATGCTTTATGGTACAGATGAAAACCGTGGGCAGAAAGGGAGTACCAATTTTATACATTGTTTAAATCCTTCATGTGTAGGACTTCTATAAGGACAAAATTGGGTTATGGATGTTAGCACATCAAATTTAAGAGTTCACACAAATTTATTTCCTAAATAACAATTTCTTAATGCTGAAACAGACACCTGGAAATCAGAAGGGCTGCAAGGAAATAACTGGAGTAAAAACATAGTACCCTTGGAAAGGAAAAGCAAACTCACCTTGCTTCCCATAAATTGTGCTTTTGTAAAGGTTAGCATTGTGAAGATCCTCAGTTCCATATATCATGAATTTGAAATCACTGTCTTGAAGTTCCTGGTAGCAACTGCATTTGCATGTGTCAATGCCAGAGTAATAACCTGCTGATCGTCTTGCATGTGCATGCAGCACCAGGTGGATCTGTAGAAAATTATGTATATGCCACATTTCAGAGGAAAAAATACTGTATTTCAACATTTACAGCAGAAAATTTATAATGATTCTTCTCAGCTCAAATGTTTAAACCTTTTTCAAACTAAAATTTAATTGTAATTATAGAAAAACAGCTATGACTTTCATAAGAATTCTATGGTCTTCCTGGTTTCTTTTCTTTTCTGAGATATTAATGACTACCTCCTCTCAGCTTGACAAGAAGAGGGACTGGCTCACCCTTGTGCCATTAGAAGTATTTCAAGATATGTTGGTTTTGCATAAGATCCATTTTAATATGCACTTTGTTAATTGACCCCTGATTATTTGTTTTTCCTTTCTGGATTAAGAGGTTCACATTTTGAAAAATATTCCAAGCATTGTTTAGTTAAAAGTCTAAACTATATATAACTTGTTAAAGTCTAGGAAGATCTGATTTCTCTAACATGCTTTGCACTGGAATGGTTTATTCCTACTTGCAGGGAATGTTAAGGAATGGTGTGTCTGTCCCATTCCAGCTGGGATTTGTATGGGCATTGTACATACTCTCTGGGGCCTTCATTTTTGGTGCTAGTTTTTCAGAAGTAGATGTTGGATAAACTGGTATTGGTACAGAGCAGGAATCAGCCACTGCACACTGGAGTAATTCCTTGTGTTGATCTGTTACTGGTAATAGAGGTGACATTTTCAGCACAGGGCTTTGCCTAGTGGCTGCTTTCCTAGTATTTGTTTCCTACTTTAGACTTTGCTGCTAAGGTAAATATTTTGATTCTTGCTCCTACAGTATTTCTCTGGATAGAAAGAGTGAACTTTGTGTGTGTCACATCCAGCTCTTAGCAGCAACAATAAATTTGACCCGATCTACTAGTTTCATTATACTTTGATTAATCTGAAATATGATAATTTGTCTGTTTGCAGATTTAGGAGTGTATTGTTTGATTAGTTGATTTTTGAAAAATTACTTTGGCACATGTAAGTGATACATATTTGTTACCTAATTTGTCAGAACAATTTCTTCAAAGTCTGAAACTGCTCTTGGTTTGTGGACATGGATGCTTGATTGAGTTCCTCTTGCTTCTGGGAATAGCTAAGGCTATTTTGCATAAATAATTTTTGCAACAGTGCATTGCAGTGTGTAAATGTGGCCCAGCAATTTGTCTGATGTCAATTACAGTATGCAGTGTGGACTTGTTCAAGTGTCTAAGGATCTAAATGTGGATATTAATCTTGGTTTATGAGCAGGGATATGTGCCTGAAATTTTTGGTTTTAATTTTCTTCAAGATAAAGGGTAAATTTGACTAAATACAAATAGCAGAAAGCCTCACATTTGCTTCTGGAAAATGAACTTCTCTGTTGCTCAACATTTTCATCTGTTCTAGGTGACTCTTTTCATGTAAGAAAATTTAAACTGCTTTCTTGAAATTTGGAGTTTATTTTTTGCTCCATGGGAATACTACCAGCAAACAGAAAAGAAGAGTACGAAACTTTTTTGTCCTTCAAACTATTAAACTATTGCATGCATTGAATAACTTTTCATTAAATATACGTTCTGTTTAATTATCTTCTGAGCAATTTTCCTGTACTATTTTATGTTTAAAGATAGAACATCAGCAATCTTTTGTTGTTGTTCCTTATGTAATTAAGTTACCTTGAAGAACCAGAAAGAAACTTAGTAGCTTCGTGCAGTGTTTTCGATGGTAAGGACTAGAATGTTTCCTTGCAATAGTAAGAAAAATAAGCAGGTCTTCTTGATGTGCCTAGAATTCACAGGTGAGATGTAAAATAATGGCTTTTGTTTGCTTATTCTCTGCAAGAGTTTTGGTTGTATTATATTCCTTACATAGAAGCTTTTCTTTTATGAGAAGAAAAATTCTGAGGAATAATCTGATTTTATTTAATTAAGGTCTTTTTTCTCAGAAATTAATCAGAATACATGGCTGGGAAAATACATTAGTCATAAATTTCAGATCCCAAACATTAATCATCATAGGGTCAAAAAACTGTTTGGGTTGGAAATGATCTTAAAGATCATCTCATTCCAACTCCCTGCCATAGGCAGGGACATCTTACACTGGATCAGGTTGCTCAGAGCCCCATCCAGCCTGTCCTTGAACACTTCCAGGGATGGGGCAACCACAACCTTTCTGGGCAACTTGTTCCAGTACCTCACCATCCTCTCAGTCAAGAACTTCTTTCTAACATCTAAGCTAAATCTCTCCTCTTTTGGTTTAAAACTGTTCCCCCTTGTCCTATCGCTGTCTGCCAGTGTAAAAAGCCACTCATTTTTTATAAGCCCCGTTTGAGCACTGAAAGGAGTTTTAGTAGAAGAATAGTAACAGAAAATTGCATGCTGGGTTTTGCAACTGTACAAAATACCTCAACTTCTTAATACAATAAATTGAGTTGGCCTAAATTTCAGTGCATATGTTCAAAAGCAATGACAGCAAAATCCAAAAGCACCCCCCAACACTGATTCATAAAAGCAAGGAGTTTGTGCAGCATTACATTTATTTCAATTGCCAACCTTGCTCTTTTTTATTCTGAGTACTGCTTTATTTTTTGTACAGCATCTTGGAAGACTAGACTGCTCTAGTCTTCTTTTATCAATTTGTATACAGACAAAAAACCAGCAGTAAGGCCAACAATAAGTTCCTACGGCAATCAGGTAGCTTGAGAACATCACTGATACCAGTGTAAATATGAGTTCTCTTGGCATCTTGGGAAAGTGTTTGTTGGATATATTCCCTGCTCTCTGCCTGGGTATTTCAGAGTTCTCTTTCGAAATCCCTTCCCTCCTTCTATAAGTGTTTATTTCTTCTCAGAGTGTTATACTTATATAAAATTCTTTTTGAATCTATACTGCTTAGCTGTGGTTAATGATGATCTCTATTGTGTCATAGAATTATTCTGTTGCCATGTCCAGATCTTCTCTGACCAGCCTATCTAGGTCCCATCTTTCAAGGCCAGAGCTAACAATCAGAGTAAAAGCAGGGTGTCTAAAACTTTTTTTTTTTTAGGCTGGGAGCCTTTCCTTTGTGCTACTATTGGGGCAGATGAGGAAGAATTGTTTTGAAAAATAGATTCAAGCAGGTTCTATGAAATGTAGGGTGCACTTCTCCCCAACACCACCTTTCTCCATCCTGCTAAATTAACTGCAGCAGAGAATCCTGTGTGTGCGGCCCCTTGGGTGGTGGTGAGGGCATCTCAGTTTCCAACCCTTTTTCTGGCATGAGTGCATGTGAGATGAGCTCTGAAGTTAACCCTTCATGTATGTAGCCAAAAGGTGTGGGTAAGTCACTCAATAGAGGCTTATATCCTTTTGGATACATCTTGTAGGAGGTAGCTGTATACCCTTCCATAAGCTTTACAGCAGTGAAGGGGAGAGGGGAGAAGAAAGAGAAAAGCTGCTGGAGTAAATATACTACTCAGTTTATTTTCACCAGTATTCATTTGATGATGTGTTTTTCAGGGGATGATAGGGTATTGAGATAAAGGTGGAACTTCCATCTATGAGCAGATAAGTCTTCCTCAAAACTTAAATTCACCTAATAAAATTATTGGGATTTCCCTGTGTTTCCGCTTCTGTTCTTGAACCTGCTCAGGGTACAAAACTATTTGGACAAGTGTGAAGCTGGTGAGCAGTGGACTGATCACCAAGGGCTCAGTGCACCATATAAAGAACGCACTGGAGCATTTTAAGGGAGAACCTGGTGGAAATTATATCATTAAATTTGTACACTAGAGAAAGAATCAAAGATTTTCAGCTTTAACCAGTACCCTTCTCATCAGTTTATAGGCAGTCATGTGGCCCTTTGCATTGCAGTGCTTGAATACTGTAACAATAGTTAGCTATTTTAGAAGGGTGTTTAATTTGTAAACAGCTTTATAACATAGAGAAGTAATTCTGTCCTTTCTTTCTTTTTCTTTTAGTTCCTTATCTAAAGTACAACCTTATCTGCATGAGTAGTTGCTGTATATTTAACCTGCAAGTCTCTGCTTTTGTAGCTACAGTGACATGGCTATTCAAAAAGATAGCACTCTTCTCAGGGAATAAGGATATTTTATTTCATTTAGCACAGGTTTAGGGTTGTTTGAGCTAATTCAGGGAGAAACTGCTTTCCTTCCTGCATATATATGCCTGACATAAGAGGAAAGTTAGACTGTAAGCTTTTATTAGGTAAGGGAGGAATATCCTTTATCAAATGCTCAGAGAGGACATTTAAGGAAGGTGAGCTTGGCCTCTGTGAAGTAATAGCAAGACTGGATATATTAGTCCTCAGCAAAATAAGAAAAATCCTGTAGCAGGTAATGTCTTTTGTGACAAAAAAGGAACAAGAAAGGGGCAAAATTGAGCTGGTAGGGGTTTATTTTTAATGTCCAAATGAAGATGAGTGACTGTTCTCTAGTATAGAAGTTCAGTGGTCAAACTTCAATTTCTAAATGCTGAGAAATGGGAAGTAAAGATTCATATCCTCACCCCAAACAGGTGGCATTATTCCCCTCTCAGACCCTTGTGTGTTCTATCATATAATGTCTTCATAGTTGGAAGAAGTTACATTTTAAAATCAAGATACATAGAGAGATTACAAATATGAATTTGCATTAACTGTAGTTTTACTTATTGCAGACAGCACACAAAAATCAAAAAGATAATATTTGTTTCCACTGTATTAACAGTCTCTTACAGTTATGAAAGTAGGACTTCAGAGTTTAGATTTTTAACTGTATTTAAATCATGATGGCTTGTAGTTCATAGGAAATTGTACCAAGATCTGATCTAAACTATGCATTTATTTTCCGTAGTTTGGAAAGCAAAGATACACCATTACTGAGAAAATAAGTGTTTATTTGTGTTGGTTTTGATTTCATGACAGGAACAGCCTCTCTGATCGTGGAAAGCTCACCTAAGCATCAGTAAGAATCATCCTTTTTTCCATAGGTGCTTGTTTGAAGTTGTTACACCAAGCCAGGTGAAACTAATGTGAACACAGATTGTTGTGTCAAAAAATAGTTGGCCTGTCTATATTGAAAGGACCCAGCTAGAGTCCATAAGGATGTTACCTTTTTTTAATGTTTAGCCTCTCTTGAAGGGTGATCTGCCCAGATCAGGAAGATCTACTTGACTTGCAAAGTCAACATAAAGTGATATTGGATCCTCCTAAAGATTAGATATGCATAAATATTAGCTAAAGCTGTTCTACAAATTTGAAGCTGCAAAACACAATACTGAACTGTGAATCAGATCTGTTCTTTTCCATTCGTTTTTTAAGCCATGTGTTGGGAAGGGAAATACTACATCCTCTAGATATTTATAGAAATCTTTCTACTATACGCAGTAAAATCGTTTGAAAACCTTCTCAGTCTATAATAAAACATGGGAGCTGGCTTACAGACTAATTAATTTCTCACTGAGATTCTCTGATTGATCTTTAAGTGTATTATATTTTGTAAAGAAATGCTTGATGAGAAAACACGTTATCTTGAGGGTCAGTGGGCATTGAGTAGTAGACGAAGATTCATTAATATCTTTCCTTAGAAACTTTTTGATAATAGCAGTCAAGCAAAACCAAGAATTTGTTCTTCTCTGGCAAGTAACTGGCATGTAAGTTGTGGACAACATTGCATATGTTTGAAGAAGCACTGTAGAAGTGACTGTTCACATATGCAGTTCATTGAGATAAATTGTTCTTCTGTGTCTTCCCTTCGGTTTCATCAATGTGGAGTTTGTTCACATGCTCTTCTTGGCAGTATGAAAAATATTTTGTTATGATGGTACTTTTCTTCTGGTTTTTTTTTTTTTTGGTTGTTTGCTTTCATAGTTGCAACAGCTTTGAAAGTATGCATAAACGGTATATGAGGAATACACATGCCTGTAGTTCATTTTCAGGCATATTGTGTACACTGATCTCACAAACTGCAGAAAATGGAGTTTTTCCATTGGTGACAACAGTCCTTCAGCAAGATGTGTGGACATTCTATTAGATTACTGAGTTACATTTTAGTAAAGTTACTTTCTCTTTGCTATTTAAAAAGTTGTGCATGCTATAGCCAAATGTAACTGAATAAAGTGAAGGCATGGAAGTAGGTACTAAGTCTTAGCAAACTTAGCAAAAAAATTGGAAACTTGAAAGTGATTGTACATGAATTTGTAGATTTCAAAGAGATTTGTGTTGTATATTCTATTAATTGTTTTAGGAAAATTTCCCATAAACTGAAAAGGCATTAGCATGTGTTTTGTAACCTAATTCTTGTTGCCATGTGACTGGATTCTTATGGTGAACTGGATTCTTGTAAGTATTTCTTTACCACCCTGAACAAAAAAATAGTGCCTGTATTATAAACTAGAAGATATTAAAGAAGGAATTTAGTAAGGTATTTCTAGTGAATTTTGGGCTGCCCTGACTCAAGGTAGCATAATTAATAGAGTAAAATAAGTATTAACAAGCTCTTGACTTGACCAAAAATATCCCTGATTTTCTTCAGAAAGGATGATAAATCCTTCTCCATGTATATTAGAATTGTACATATGTGTGCAGTCATTCTTAACTCTTTTGTACCACTTAAGTAAAACTCTATGTATTTGGTTGTTTACAATTCTCAGCAGCTGAGAAAACTGGGAATGTGGCACACTTACTTCAGGGAACATTGTGACAGAAAGAAAAACTTCAATGATAGCTTATAGAGAGCCTTATAATAATTCTATTTGTTCTCTTTTCTGCTGTTCCCTACTTGAATAAAGTAAACTTCACCTATTTCCTAATAAGAGAAAAATGGGTAAGCTTATACTGTAATCTGAAATATGAAACAGGAGAGAGTACAAATCAAGCAGTATTTGAATTTAGCACTGGAGAAATAGAAACTTGAAACTATTGAGACAGAAATAAGTTTTACAAATCCTTAAAGTAGTAATTTTTTTCCACGTATGTCTAATGAATATTGTGATATTTGATTTGTATTTCAAGAATGAGTTCAAAATGAAAAATCAGTGAGAAAAGAAAGCAAGAACAGATATTCCTAGGAGACAATAGAATAGCCTGTGAGTTTTGTTTGCTGTTTGAGGATAATGCAACTTTTGTTCATTTACTTGTAGCTGTCTTTTGCAATGTTTTTGTTTGGCCAGATTTACTGTAGACTTTATGCTGTGTGTGTAGTCCTGCTGATTTTAATGAAATTGCCAATGGGCATGATTTCATAAATTGAAAATACGTATTAGAGAACCAGGATTTGCGGCACTCTATCAGTTTCATCTGTGGAAATTTTCTTAAAACTTGTATATGTAAATTTTCTGTATTCTAGTGCTGAATGTAAGCTCCTCATGCACTGTGTAGGCATACAAAATATGGGGACACCACTGCTCAGATGCAGAGCTCTGCAGCATACCAACTGGATCTGGCTGTCATCCAGTCAGCTGCTGGTACACACAGAGGAAGTGGTCTGCCCATGCTACCATACTTCCACCTGTCTCAAGTCAAGTGCACAGCCCACAAAATTAATCATTAACCAAGAAACATGGCCAAGCACACCCTGAAATGTTTCACAGCATTTTTGAAAGCAATACTGAGAATTTAGGTAGCTTTGGTACATGGTGATTGTATAACCTAACACAAATAGGTAACATGATGTGAAGGAAGCAGGACAACTTTAACTATCACTTTACTTTGTGTATGTTTCCCGACATCACTTCAAAACCCCCAATATTAGAAGTTAAATTGTTTTTTAAAATACATTTAAATGAGATGACTTGCAGAATATATTTTGATGCCAGAGTCTCATAGTAAGATTCTTCTAATTCCAATTAAAGATGTTTAAAGAGAGAAAGAAAAAATCCAAATACTTTCTTGCATTAGAAGTTAGGATATTAACACAAAAATGGAGATAAGTTTTAGAAGGTTAGGTTAGTGATGTAGTGAATGCAATTAAAAGTATATTATCATCCAGAAGTTAGTTTTTTAGGAGGAATGTGTGTGTATAGCAATTTGGAAGTGATTTCCTCTTTCAATAATATAGTATGCATTGGGAAGGAGAGAGAGGCACTTATGACAAAAATGTTTCTTCTGTTGCTGGAAAAAGATTAACAGTTTAGTTTAATCTGATAACCTGCAAATCTGTGCAATAGGTTCTTCGATAAATAAAAATAAGACATCAAATAAACAAACCTCAAAGAAATACTCTTGAATTAATTTGGTTTCCTTTTGTCAGTTGGAAAAATTTTGCCTGCAAATCTCCTTCACTGTGACTGGACATGGGTTTAATCTTGATTTCAAAATGATGAGAATGGTGTAATATTGTTTACCTATTTATGACTGTGGAAAAGAAACCTGATTTGTGATTCAGCTAGCTGTTTGTCTGCATTATAAATACAGACAAAATGTTTTAATTTTGTTTTGTAAAAAAAGTCAAGCAAGAATTTGTGTTGCATTATCAAACTACCAGTAGGAGGTAAGAAAAAATCTGAAGCAAAAGCTGGGTTGTCAATGATTTGGCTTTTATTTAGGGATATGACCCCCGAAATTTTGCCACAGGTTGTCCCTCCTTACTGGAAAAGGGCATATTACTCTTTTGTGTACACTAATTACTATGAATGATAGTAAACAAATGTTATTGAGGCACTAAGGATCCATAATTTACTTACAACTGTTAGAAAACTCGATAAATTCAAAGGATGAACTGAAATAAGACTAAACTTTGTGGAGTAGAGCAGGGATATCATTCTACAAAGGTAACTCAAAAGGTGATTCAAAGGCAATTCATTTATATGACTGAGAAAATATTTTATTGACGGAAATGTGTATGCAATTTATTGTGTTAATTTCTCATTGTAGTGTGAACTTTTAAAAAAAGACTGTCAAATACCTTCAGGTCTATCTAACTGTGATCTAACTGATTGTTAGTGGTTATCCTGTGAGTGGTTCCTGAGAAAGGATTGGGCCCTCTTTTTTATCTTCAGGTTCACATTTGCTCTTCTTACTCTCCACTAATAGGTAGCATAGATCAGTCAGTGTTAAAGGAGTTGCCTCCTGAGCTCCTGGCAGAAATTGAATCCACCATGCCACTTTGTGAACGTGTGAAAATGAACAAGCGCAAACGTAGCACAGTTAATGAGAAACCAAAATACGCTGAAATCAGTTCTGATGAAGACAATGACAGTGAAGAAGCTTTTGAATGTAAGTAGTACATAATTCTGTTCCTTAAGGTAAAAAAAGCTAATATTTTGCTTTTACGAAAAGATAACACTTTTTTTTTGACTACCCTAAAACATACAGCCCCAAATTTGCTGTCCTGACAACTACCTGGCCAAGAACCCTCATTTTCCTTTTAAAAGAAAAATTACTTGATTATGGTTAGTCACTCAAGATGAAAAGCAGTGACTTGTTAAATTTATTTTCCTGATTCTAGTTTTAATGGAAACTGCTGCGTAGGTTTTTTTTTTTGCTTTCACTTGTACCATGAAACATTCCTAACCAATCAGATTAAGGAAAATATCCTCTAAAGAAGCACAGAACTTACATACAATTGTATGCAAAGAAAAATTTCATTAAATAAATTCTTGAATTATTCTTAGTTTTATTGATAAGAAAAGTGAAAGATCCCCTCTTGAATTTTTCTGACATAATAAATTGAGAATCTTACTGCACAGAAGTTTCTTAAAATATTTCTTCTACTATTTCTCTTGTCATATTGCTTGAAAAACTGGTGTCGGTCTTGATGAATTCTTAAAATACCATTTGCTGCTGATACTATTCTTGAATTAACTGTTTTCAAGGGAAGAGATAAAACTTCTAGTTAGAATTTTGCTGTGCAACTGAATAAATTCATAAGTCAAAACCAGTTGTTACTTGCCTCTAAGTTAGGAAGGCATTTCCTGCTTGTTCATAAAAGTATGGTTGGTTTGTCTCTATGGTTGTAAGTTAACCAGCAGTGGACATAAACTGTTAGAACAAAGTGAATCAGTTCTGTCTGAGCTGTGTAGCCATGCAGGGCTACAGGAGAAGCCTGTTAGCCTGAGAAGGAATCTTGGTTATAATGATTTTTTTCCCAAGTTTTGCACCTTTGTTTATAGAAACATCTTAATGAACTTCTGTAAAATATGATGTTTTGAGGTTTAGTATTTCTTAAGGTCCAAAAGAGAAAGATTTGTTTGTTCTGCTTCTTAGTATGTTTCAAGTTCTCATCCAACATATCCACTATGTTTTTGCACATGAAAATTAGAACACTGATACCTTTGATCTTTATAAAAGTAGCTGAAAAGAATGTCCTTCTGTTTGTTTGTTTTCCCTTTTAATTATAGCTGAATAATGCTTCTCTGTGCATGAATGTGATGTCTTGAGGTAAATGGTAATCAGTCTAAATTATGGCAAAGGATTAATGATGACTTGCTTCATTCAGGAATTCTATATTCTCTGTTTGCCATATCATATCACATCACCTGTTAATGATATTAATAATTTGGAACAACAAATTAAACGAATAAATTAACTAAGCAAAGTTATTTAAGTTGGTTGGGAATGGAGAGAATTGTCAAGAATTTCAAATACCATAATCTATATATTAGCCATAGTGGCTGTTGAAATTCTTAAGTACAAAGTAGAACAAGTTAAGGGAAACTTTCACAGTAATTATACGCCTTGAGGAATCCTAGTTTCATTACATCCACTCAAGAGATCTGGCCATCATTCTAATCAATTCAGTGAGTACATCTGGTTTAAAAATAAATTATAGTGTTTCTTAAAGACTACTGTAGAGCTGAACTAAATTTAAAACAAGACAAAACTATCAAAAGTGAAAGATTTGTGGCAAGTATACGGAATAGATTTGTATTGTTACAAATACATGGTTTTTAATTATTATGTTTGCCTAAAAATGAACTTAAAAAAATATGAAATAGTGACTAGTGTAGAAAAAGAGAAGTTTCTTTGAATATTTCATTAAAAAGGGACATGCCATTAAACTAAATAATGAGAAATTAAAGATTGATGAAGTCATTCTCTTACGGTAATTGCTAAATGTGATATTGCATAATGTTTTGCAGAATTCAGAAGGAAATTGGGTGTTTATATTCCAAATAGTATTTATGTATAAAATCAATCATAACTTTTGAAATGTTATTAATACTTAAATTTTTAGTCAATTTTTTTGATTTAAAAATAAATATTGTAGAGCAGTGATTGTGAACAGCTGTTCCAATGTCCATGTTATTTGTCTTGTAGAGCTAGCAGAAGTTTAACGCATTCTGTTCTGTCATGCAGCATTGAAAATTCTGCCAGAATGCAATATTGGAAGTTACTTTTCTTTTGGAGATGTAACTGGGGTCAGAATTCATCCTACAGAGCTTAGTGTTACAGATGATTTGTAAAGGGTGGAGAAAGATCCATCTGCCTTCACAAAACGCTGTCTCATGGGGTAAAGGAATCAGTTAAGATGTGTAAAGCCTTTTCCCATAAAACTCTTACTTCTCCAGTACATTTACTCCAGGTATCATAGATTGGTTTGGGTTGGAAGCGACGTTAGAGGTCATCTAGTCCCAAACTCCCTGCCATGGTCAGGAATGCCACATTAGACCAGGTTGCTCAGGGCCCTGTCCAGCCTGGCCTTGAACATTTCCAGGGATGTTTCATCCATAACTTCACTGGGCAACCTGTTCACTGCCTCACCACCCTCACGTAAAGAATTTCTTTCTGATCTCTAATCTAAACCTACTCTCTTGCAGTTTCAACTTGTTGCCGCTTGTCCTATGATTCCGAGTCCTTGTGAAAGAGTTCACACAGGCTAACCCTCTAGAGCTTGTCACAATCCCTCTGCATGGCATCCGTTCCCTCCAGTGCACCACACAACTCTGTCATCTGCAGCTTGCTGAGGGTGCCCTCAATCCCACTGTCAGTGTCACCAAGATGTTACAGTGCTGACTCCAACACTGACCCCTGAGGAACACCACTTGTCATTGGTCTCCATCTGACTATCAAGCCATTGACCACAACTCTTTGAGCGTGACCATCCAGCCAATTTCCTACCCACTGAGTGGTCCCAGATGGCCCACCATTTTTTCAGTCACAGTTAACTCTCTCAACCATTTTAGACAGCACTAGTACCTCTGCCATCCTGAACATGACTGTTCTTTTCCAGAAGCAAGTCTGATCCAGATGCAGTACAGCTTAAAGTCTGAACTGAGTTATTATGTTAAAGACTTGGACCACCTCGGTGCAGGAGTTTTATATTACATTTTTGGAATTTGAAACCTGTAGGGTTCATTGCAAAACAGAAGTATTCCCTCAGGGGTTTTTTTTATTAATTCTGATCCTGGGGTGACTATTGACTATAACCTGGTATGTTTCTTATGTTTCTTAATACATGGGTTGTGGTAAGAACTTCTCAGTTCAGTTCCAGTTCTGTATAAATGCTTTGAGCCATTCTGCTCAGAAACAACCTTATATACAGTCATGCCAAGGAGACTTTGGTAGAGACACACAATTTCAGGACTGTTATATGCAGGTCCACAAGCAGTGGCAATAAGCACTGCCAGTCTAGAATGTGATGTTTTGGAAGTGTTTTGATCTTCACAGTACCGTCTGTGTTAGACATCTCTTTGGTAGCTCAGTTAGCTGATTATGTTAAAAAATGGAAAGTTGGCTGATTTCATGGAGGAAGCTACCTCCTCATGCATTTCCTTTTCTGTTACAACTGAGCACTCTGTCACCTTCAAAACATACAAGACTTCCTTTCAAAGTAACAGAGAACTGGCATTCTGCTCCCCTATTTTATTTCCACCAAATCTCTTTATGCAATATTTACTCCAGCTTCTCAACATTTGCTGGGCTTTTTGGTCCTGCATGAAAATTAATTATAATAATCATCTGTGGTAGAGGCTTGCTGTTTGGCCCAGAATTGTGACTCCAGCTTTCTCCTTTACACAAATTTCCTGTAATATATACAAAGGCAAAATTTTAGTTGTCTTGGCAAAACAGAATATCTTTTAGAAAATAGATTACCAAGTCTCATTGGAACTTGGTATGTTAGATGGACTAGGCAATCACTGAATTGGAACATTGACACCCCGTAACAGTTGCAATTTACATAACTGAGGAAATTATCTCAATGTTCTCTTATAAAAGGTTGAAACTTATTTTGATTTGTTCCACTTTCCTTACTTTACTTTTAAAAGGACAAATGCCCTGTAAATTCATAATTTTAAATGTTTTCTGGTATCTTTGCCAGTTTCAAGCAGAGTTTTTATGTAATTCAATAGAAAACATTAGTAAATAATCCATAGCAGAATTGTACCTGATAACTTTAGTGTCTGTTTGATTTACAGAACAGCTATGTAAGAGCATTTGACTTGAAAATCGTAGAATCATTTAGGACCTTTATGACCATCAAGTCCAATCATACAACTAAATGCTGCAAAGTCCGCGATTAGACCATGTCCCTCACCGCTACATCTGCACATCTTTTAAATGTTTAAAAATGTTCAATTTTGAACTATTAAAAGTGTAAGTTTTGTATTTAAAATGAAAATGCATTCATTTCTAGCTTCTCGTAAGAGACACAAAAAGGATAGAGATGAAGCTTGGGAGTATGAAGAACATGAGAGAAGAAGTTCTGGTGACCATAGGAGAAGTGGTCATTATCATGAAGGAAGGAGGATTTCTGGTAGTGGCCGTTACCGTAATCGCAGTCCCGATGACTCTGATATGGATGATTATTCTTCTCCTCCTAGCCTCAGTGAGGGTAACTGATCATTATAAAGATTTAATTTTATTCCATAATGCTAGTGCTTTTTTAATGGATATGTTAAACATTTTAAAATGGACATCATTACATGCAATATTGAGGACAAGTATAAGAAATGTAAATAATCCT
Organism: Gymnorhina tibicen; assembly: GCA_013399875.1. Classification (NCBI taxonomy): domain Eukaryota; kingdom Metazoa; phylum Chordata; class Aves; order Passeriformes; family Artamidae; genus Gymnorhina; species Gymnorhina tibicen. The sequence goes on from VXAZ01009695.1 coordinate 19,357, forward strand.
TTCTTTAAATTTTGAGAAAGTATTTGTTTGACTCCTTATTCTCTTAATTAGTGGCTAGAAAAATGAAGAAAAAAGAAAAACAAAAGAAGAGGAAAGCTTATGAACCTAAACTAACACCTGAAGGTAATTTTAGAAGATTTGTTTTCGACAGTTTGTATTTTCTGCTTTATATTTAAGATAATTGTTAATGAATTTCCCTTTTTTTCCACCAGAAATGATGGATTCTTCAACTTTCAAAAGGTTTACTGCTTCAATAGAGAATATTTTGGAAAATCTGGAAGACATGGATTTTACAGCCTTTGGTAATACATCAGAAATTTTCAAAATGCGTGCCCCAATTAGAAACCCAAGAAGCATAAAAAAAATTGTATTGGAATTTTTGAACTTCCTTCATGGTGATTTAATTACACATGATACTTGCTAGGGCATACTGGATTTATATGGCTTTTACCTATCCAATTTCACTTTCCACTGAAGAAGATCCTTCTTTCTCCTCTCTACAGAATCCAAACGGGGCATAAATCATAATGAGTAGTGGAGTGGAAAGAAGATTTCTCTGGGATGTCATTAGGGTGTTGCCTTCTGTCAAACATGTAAACAAGATGGTTGTCTTGCTAGTAATGTCTAATTCAAATCATTTTGAATCTGTTGTGGCCTTTGCCCCAGCAGATCTTGATTATTCAATTCAGACAGCAGAGTCCTTGTGAATTTATGGCTGAGACACTGAATCACTTACCTATTTCAGTGTAAAAACAGCCTCCTTAGCTAAGTGTTTGAGGAAGTAGTTCATGTTGCCAAAGGTGACTTTCTTTTGAAATGGATAATGGAATATTCATTAATTTTTTTCCTACCATCTTTGTCACAGGATTAAAATAAGGGGAGGGGCATAGTAAACAAATCTCTATAGTTTTTAAAGCCGTGTGTATGCAGCCTTGAACTTAGAAGTGAAGTCATTGCCTTGGATCTTTCTGCGTCTGGTAACATGATTTTATTCTAAGGTTAAATACGATTACGACTCAGATGATCTCAAGGTGCTTAATTTCATATGTGTTTTTCATCTATTGCTCTTGCCCATATTTGAACTTTAGGGCTACAGTAGTTTAAGATTCATTTTACTGAATAGAAAATGATGGCCCGAGTGCTGCAATAAATGGGGTTTGGTGTTTTAAAAATTTTTAGTTTGTTTAGTTTGTAGACTTTAAGAAATGGATGCCACATGTTAGGCTCTCAAATGGTATTTCAGAACCAGTCAGACTTAACAAGTAGTGATCATTTCAACACAACCAAAAGGTGTCATTATCAGTCTTTGTTAGATACTAATTATTTGAAACCATTAGATGCTGGCTATTTGAACAATCAGCTCTTTTTCTTCGATTAGCTTTTTCATATTGGAATCAAAAATACCGATTTCCTAGAAGTCTTACTAGAAATATGATTGTTAATTTTTTACTTTTTTTTTCTTGAAGGTGATGATGATGAGATTCCACAGGAACTGCTACTGGGAAAACATCAGCTTAGTGAGTTGGGTAGTGAATCTGCAAAAATCAAGGCAATGGGCATTATGGACAAGGTACGTCTTCATAATTCAACTTTTTTTGGGACATAAAATATTGATTAACATACAAAACCAAGCTTATTCTGTAAGAACACTGCACCCTCTTCAAGGGTGCACAGAACGGAAGAACAGTTGAGCTTCTGCTCAGTTAGCTGAAGTGCTTAGGAAGTTACAACATCCTAACTGTTACTGTTTCTGAAGCTGAGACATTTTTGTTGAAAGGTCCTCCTCTGTGTCAGTGTTGACTATATGCCAGTATGTAACAGCTGTGCCAACAGTAAAATCTAAAATAATTAATCTGTTTTCACAAAAGCACATCAGCCTATAGGCTTTGCTCCTTACAGCTGTATTTGAACAGCCACAGTAAATCAGAACCTGCTGGCAAACTAAAAAGTTCCACCTTTCCTGATGTATGCCATCCGTGCAATGTAGATGTATGATGTCCAGCCAGAAACACAAAACAAAAATCCTTTCTTAGAAAATTTAATATGCCAAGTGATAAGAAGATTAATTTTCTGTAGACTGCATGCTATGGTTTCTTTGCCATACTCTTCCCCAGTCAATTAGAGGAACTTTTGTTGGTGCAAACTTGTTGATGTCACACCTCTAGAAACAGAGTTCTTGATTTCCTTTTATCTTCCTGGAACTATTGGCTTTGCGCAGTCTTATATTAAACTCTTTGTCTGCATTTACGTTTATGGAGTGTCTGTGAAACCACTATAATAGTCACTCTGGACTATTCCAAACTTCTTTAATCCAAACTTAAGATGTTCTTTCTGGATTTTGCTTCGATCTCCCTGCCTTCCTTTGTAGTTTGTGGGTGGCATGATTGTTTCTTTCCTGATCATTTTCACCCTTAACCTCTGTTCCGTATTTTTCACACATAGATACATACATACATACACATCTACATAAAATCAGTTTTGTTGCTTCCAAAGGTGAATAGTATCTAGATGAGAGAAACTGGCTCTCCTCAAGTTTAACATATTCCACAAATTATTTAATCAGAATTCTGCAGAAGATCATAAAGTGAGTTAAATTTACTTTTTTCAACATGCTACTTCTTTGAAGTTAACACTGATATTAAGAATACATTTCCCTTTTATTATCTTTCAAGGGAATTTATTTCTGCTTGTTCATGCAGTTTGGATTTTCTCCTAATTAAGCTCTGTATGGTCAGTTAGAATTTGTAGATCATGCTTGAATTTGGTAGATTTCTATTTCTAGAAGCAAAAACATTTAACTACACAACATTAATGACAGGCAATTTAAAAATCTGCTTCTGTGAATTTTGCTGGTTGAAAATGCAGTTTAATTGCAGTCTTAGAATATATTTTACCTGTTTTCATTGTCAAATCTGCATTCTCCTTATGCCAAATTGCTTAAAATTTAAGTGATTCCGATTGTACAAGCTCTGTCCTTCGTTCCTCAGTGTTCTTTTCAGCAATTCGGAATCATTGTTCCTGCAGTTGACATGTTTCTTTACTTGTTTTAGCTCTCAACAGATAAAACAGTAAAAGTCCTGAATATTTTGGAGAAGAATATTCAAGATGGATCAAAGCTTTNTTGACATTGCCAAATTTTAATACTTGAAGCAAAACTCAATTAATTATATTTTTTCAGTACTAATCAGGTACTATGGTAGTGATGACTAACAGGTGTATTGAGAGCAACTGTATTTTCTTTTGTTTCATTTTAGATATTATAGATAAACTATATATATATAGTTTCATTCTGAAATATTCATGGTAATTCTGGTGTAATTTGCATTGTTGGACATTTCTTTGCTATGTGTCCATAAAACATCCCTTACAAAATGAAAGAAATACTGCAGTT
>VXAZ01009703.1:3793-15791 GCA_013399875.1 Gymnorhina tibicen
CCCCCGCCACTGCCCCTCCCGGCTCCGCGCCTGCGCTCCCGGCACGGCGGCCGCGGTTCCTGCCGGGAGCGGCCCCGGGAGCGGCCCCGGCCATGGGTCCCGCACGGCCGGTCCCGGTCGTTGTCCCGGCCGTGGTCCCGGCCGTGGTCCCGGTCCAGCTCCACGTCCCGGTGCCAGCCCCGGCGCGGGCAGCGGAGCCGCGGGAAGCGCCCCGGGCGCTCGGAGCTGCGGTTCCGGGCGTGCCCACGGGGCGGCAGCACCGAGCGCGTAGAGGCCACCGCGCACGCGCAGGGTTTTTAGGGGTGCCGGTAAACCCTAGTTTCCATCCCATCTCGGATCCCAGATTTCGGGCGTTCCATCGGGAGGAGAGGGAAAGAACTCCCAATACACAGAGCTGTTTCTAGGTCCTTCATACAGATCATCTAGTCTAACTTTTTCAAGCCCTTTATTTTTTCATTTTTAGATATAAATATTGTATTTTTATTTTCAAGCCCTATGGATCCATATTCAGAATTCCTTATAGTCTAAAATCTTGTCTGTAATATCGCAGACTTATCTTGAAATAAATTAATAGTATTTGTCAATATATATAAAAATAAGAATCTTTACACTTTCTACTATTTTACACATAAATGATTTTTCAGGCATTTTGGGGCTATAACCTCCCTTTTTTGGGGGGATCTCGCCTGTTCCCCCCTCATTCCCCACTCACCTGCTCCCCCACCACAGACATTGGGGTGCCCCAAATGACACCATCACCCCCCAGACCCACCCACCTCTCTTTTTCCTCACCCCCAGAGAAGGCACAAAACGAGCCCAAGTGCCCTCACCAGCAGCTCAGTGCTTCAAGCGCGTGGACATCCCCTCAAAAAAGGGGGAAAAAATCGAGGGCAGGGCAGCCCCCCAAAGTTTTGGAGTCCCCCCAGCTCCTGTCCCACGGGCCAGCAGCTGCCCCAGGGCACAGGAAGTGTCCCCAAGGATGGTGTCTCGTCTCCCCCCCAGGCTCCACCGCGTTCCCGCTCCACTCCAGGCAGCGGACTCTCCAGTTCCAGGAGACTTCCCTAGGCCGCTGCCGCAGGGCGATCCCTGGAGGCTCCCGGACACGGCTGGGCTGCGATGGAATCTGCGCTCCCAGAGCCACCCGACGGCTCCAGCCCTCGCGCCCCTGCCACACAGCGGGCCCGGCCAGGGGAGCTGAAATAAAGCCTGGAAATTTAAAAGGTTAAACTGGAAAAACAACCCCAAACCTCACTCACTTCTTGGTAAAAAGGTCTCTGTTTACATACATCCAGGAAAAATATTCCTCTAGAGAAGTCTTGGATTTCCTTTTTTATCAGTGGAACTGGCACAGCTGCCCCCTGATGGCATTACATTCTCCATCCCCACAGTCCCTGGTTACCCTTGGCCGTGGGGTTTTTGCTGTCACACAGTTAGGAGGGACCTCTGGCCAGCTGCACTGCCCAGGAGAGACGCCACGGGACTGATGGGAATCTCACCACTGGAACCAAGGCAGGAATAGGCTAATTCAGAGCACCACCTCAAAGTACTGGGGGAAAAACCTGTAACATTCCACTGCCCCCATGGCACAGTGGGTAGGTTTTAGGTGAGGTGACCATACAGCTTGCACATCCCACTGCAGATGAGAATCCCTGCACGAGGGTTTTCCAGCTACTCCAGGGGCTTGAGCCAGCAAGAACATCCACGGTGGTGTTCCTGTTATCCCTTCACCCGCCACTCCTAGCGTTATCCTGCCCAAAAAACACATGTACCTATGGTTCCTCTGCCTCCATCACAGCTCTCTCTTCAGCCTCCTCCCAGGCAGAAGTGTCCTGGAAAGAGGAACTCGGGAGCAAAACCAGGGGAAGTGAATCTGTCTATATGGAAGGAGCCACAGTTTTCAAAGCAGAAACTTCTTCAACTGTTTATTCCCCAAAACTTGCAGCACCTGCCCTGCAGTGCTGAAACTAAAGCCCAGCCAGGCACCAGCTGGGTAGAGCTGGATCAGTATCCTCAGCACCTGTGGCTCAGCAGTCCCAAGCAGGAGGTGCTTTCCCCAGCTGGTGACACTGCAGACCCTGGGAGAAGGACAGGAATGGGGCAGAGGAGGGCCCTAATGCAGATGTCGGGGCTGAGGGAGGGACAGACACCTTCCTGCTCCCCACCCCCTGCTCTCGGTTTCCACTCTGTCATTTCTCACATGCCTCAGCTCTCACTTCTCCTTTCCCTTTTGTCAATTCGCTCAGCCAGCTCATTTTCCCAGCTCCTGTCCCACCGCTCGGACGGGTGAGGGCCCAGCACCGGCTCAGCCATGGGCTGGGGGCTCTGGGGGGTCTTGCTCACCTGGGCACTGCTGGCACGGGTGACAGAGGCTGGGCAGCCCCAGGAGCTCTCCTCCTCTTCAGGGTTTGGGGTGTGCGGCAGGACCCTGAAGCTCTCACGTCTGGAGGTTCTGCCGGGGGGGGGCTGGGATAACCTCAGGAATTTGGATATGGGCAGAGTCATCAACCTGGGCTACTCGCAGTGCAAGACCACAGAAGATGGATCTTACATCATCCCAGATGAGATCTTCACTATCCCCCGCAAGCAGAGCAACCTGGACATCAACTCCGAGATCATCGAGTCCTGGAAAGATTACCAGAGCATCACCTCTGCCTCCATCAACCTGGAGCTGTCCCTCTTCTCCTCCATCAACGGCAAGTTCTCTGACGACTTCCACCGCACCAAGACCCACCACGTGAGAGACCAGGCTGTCACCACCCGGGTGCAAGTCAGGAACCTGGTTTACACTGCCAAGATCGACCCCGAGGCGGCCCTGGACAAGGCCTTCAAGGAGCAGCTGCTGACCATCGCCAGCCACCTGGAGAACAACCAGACCCAGATGGCCGATTTTCTGGCCGAGGTGCTGGTGCTCAACTACGGCACCCACGCCATCACCTCCGTGGATGCGGGGGCCACCTTGGTACAGGAGGACCAGATCAAGGCAACCTTCCTGAAGGACAGCTGGGCCACACGGAACGCTGTCACTGCCTCGGCCGGCGTGGCCTTCCACAGCATTGTCGGCGTGGGAACCAAGGAATCCCTGGATGTCAGCTCTGGCTTCACCAAGCAGTACCTGGAGAACCGCACCAACTCCAGGGTGGAGAGCATCGGCGGGACTCCCTTTTACCCTGGCATCACCCTGAAGACGTGGCAGGAGAGGATTCAGAACCAGCTGGTGGCCCTGGACCGCTCAGGGCTGCCCCTGTACTACTTCATCAAGCCGAGCACGGTGCCGGAGCTGCCGGCGCCCACGGTGCGGAGGGTGGCCCGGCGGGTGGAGCTGGCCATCCGCCGCTACTACACCTTCAACACCGCCCCGGGCTGCACCGACGCCTCCTCGCCCAACTTCAACTTCCACGCCAACACCGACGATGGCTCCTGCGAGGGCACCGTGGCCAACTTCACCTTCGGGGGAATCTTCCAGGAGTGCGTTGGCCTGGCCGGCCCCGACACCGGCGTGCTGTGCCAGGCGCTGGAGCAGAAGAACCCCCTCACTGGGGCCTTCTCCTGCCCCGCCACCTACACCCCGGTGCTGCTGGGCGTGCAGGAGCGGGAGGAGGGTCACAGCCACCTGGAGTGCCACAACAAGTGCACCCTGGGCATCTTCTGCCACCGCAAGTGCCAGGACGTCTTCTGGCTCTCCCGGGTGCAGTTCAGTGCCTACTGGTGCGCCGCGAGCGGGCCGGTGGCCCCAAACTCAGGATACCTCTTTGGGGGGCTGTTCAGCACCCGCAGCGCCAACCCGCTCACCGGAGCCCAGTCCTGTCCCTCAGGGTACTTCCCACTGAAGCTCTTCGGCGAGCTCAGAGTGTGCGTGAGCCAGGATTACGAGGCGGGGGGCCAGTACGCAGTGCCCTTCGGGGGCTTCTTCAGCTGCCAGGCAGGAAACCCTCTGGCTGGGCAGCACCAGGGCACGGCTGAGGATCCCCACGCCAAGGGCTGTCCCCCGGGCTTCAGCCAGCACCTGGCGCTCATCAGCGATAGCTGCCAGGTGCAGTTCTGCGTCCAGGCCGGGCTCCTCACGGGGGGCTCGCTGCCGCCCGCCCGCCTGCCCCCCTTCACCCGGCCCCCCGCCAACCTGCCGGCCGTGGACACCCTGCTGGTGCGGGACGGGGACAGCACCTGGGTGAGGGACGGCCAGAGCCACGTGTGGCGGCTGGCACGGCCGGAGGAGGCCCAGCACGTGGCCGAAGTGGTCAGAGGCCGGGGGCTGTCAGGGGGAGAGGTGGCCGGAGTCACCGCGGCCGTGCTGGCGGGGCTGGCCACCGTCCTGGGGACGGCCTGGTACGGCCGCCGGCGCTACAGGGCCAGGGGGTACCGCGCGCTGGGCGCGGGGGACAGCCCGGCCCCCGCCAGCCCCGAGCACAGCACGGTGCTGAGCGTGGGCCAGGGGTACCAGCAGGAGCCGGAGGGGACGGTGCCCTGAGTGCCCCCTCCCCTCGTGCCCCAAATCCCCAAACCCACAGGAAAAGGAGGGAGCGGAGGGGCCCCGCGGAGGGTTGTCTCCCAAATCCTGCATGCTGCAAGCTGCAACCCCCGTCTCCATGTATATCTATCGGGATAGATATACACACGCATGCAGAGAGGCACGGAGCAGTTTTATTTCAGCCAGCAACTCATCGTGTAGTCAACACAGCATTAAAAAAAGGAAAAAAAGTCACGTCGTGGAAAGACTTACTCACAGTAAGAGCCATCGGGCTGGCACCGAGAAGGGCGGGGGAACCCTCCCCTTTTTTCGCCCAGAGGGTTTTGCATAGCTCCAGACAGGCTTTGTTTGCACTGGGGAAAACCCAGGGCGTTCCTGGAGGAGAAATCACCGCTGAGAGCCACCCAAAAGGGGCGTGTGCCTGGGTAAAGAGGGTTTCTCCCCTGAGGTAGAAGGTAACAACCCACGCTGAGGGCGGCTGGGGACAGATCGGTGCAAAGGGACATCAGGGCGACTCGGGGTGCCTGGCCCTGCCCACAGTGGCCCTGGCTCGCCTGGCCACACAGATGACTGACAGAAGACAACAGAGAGGCCAGGCCGTGCAGGGACCGCCAGAGTCCCCTGCCATCCGCTTTATTGACCCCCAGCCCCTCCACAGGGTGGCCGTGGGGGTGACGGACCCTCCAGGCCACGGAGAGGAAAAACAGCAACGACAACAGAACGATGCACAGCAGGACGGGCCCCCCCTCCCGCCAGCGCAGAGGGCCAGGGACCCCCAGCACCCGGCCCAGGTGGCTCCGAGAGGCCCCAGGAATCCCTGGTTGGAGATGGAAGGGACCCACAGACTCTCTCGTTCCTAACCCCTGCCCTGGGCAGGGACATCTTCCACCAGCCCAGGGCTCTCCAAGGCCCAGTCACCCTGGGGGGCCGGCAGGGACCCCCAGAGCCTTGGAACACACTTCCCCCACCCCCATCACCCACACTCTCCTACCCACACCACCCTTCTGGCCCAGCCCACGCCAACCCCTCACCAGCCACCTTCCCCTCCAGAACCCCCCCAAGGCCTCTCCGGGGGCAGGAAGGGGGACGGTTCTCACCCCACCTGCACCTGGCCCCATAGGGACCCACAAGTGACAGCCCTCCCGTGGGGCAGAGCCCTGTCAGGGTGGGGGGGCTCCACAGCCCCTGTCCCAACCCCAAGCACCACAGTGCCCAGCCCCAGCCCGGCTGCAGCACCACGTTCTCCCAGGTTGCCTCCCCAGATGCCCCCCCTATATGTACATATATACGACAAAACCCCAGAACACGAGGTATATAGAAATTCCAACGCGGGGACGCCCCCATACGAACAGTTCAAGGAACCCACTGCGGGGGGGTGGGATGTCCTTGTCCCCCCCCACTTCCTACCACCCACCGGCCCCTCCCTGGCATGCGGAGGCGGGGGCAGCCCAGACAAGGGGACCCTGCAGGGCACAGCTCAGACACAGCCAAGAGGAGCAGGGGGCACAGGGCTGGGGACAGCTGAGGCAGCCCAGGGCCCTCCAAACTCCACGGACACAGGAGACCAGTGGGGAGGTACCAGACAGAAAGAACGAACAAACAAACAAACGTCAGAGGGACGAGGCAGAGCAAGGGGGACTCCCTTGGCCCTGCCCCAAGCCAGGTCCCAGCCCTAGGTGGGTGTCAGGCTGGGACTAGCACGGATGAGGAGAGAGGGGAGCCTGGCACCCCCAAGCCCTCAGCACAGTGGCAGCAAGGACAGGACACTAACCAGAGGGGTGGCCAAGCCAGCCTGAAGCCCCACAGCTGTGTGTGGGGATGTTCCCGCCCTGCAGGAGTGAAGGGGATGGCCCAAAGGACCTTCTCCCACATTCCCAGCCAGCCTGGGGCACCGTGTGGCTGCCACTGGGAGCAGGGGGCTCCAGGTGTGCCCTGAAAAGCCCCCAGGCAGGTATCTCCAGCAGCTTTATCCTGGTGGGTGCCGGCACAGGCAACCCTTTCCTTGCCTCCTCGCCACGGTCTCAGTCCTTCTCCTGCGCCAGGCTCTCCTCCGTGATGCCCTGGGCCGCCAGCTCGGCCAGGACATTGTCCAGGTAGTTGATGTCGGGGTAGCCGTGGCCGGTGAGGTTGGAGCCGAACTCTGTCTTGTGGTGGATCTCGTTCCAGATCACCGTGTCCGACTCGCCCGTGGTGCTGGAGGTCCCGATGGCAAAGATCAGGCGCCGGTCCCAGGCCACCAGCAGCAACTTCAGTACCTGTGGAGGCCGGGAATGGGGCAGGCAGCAAAGCAAGCACAGCAACGTAGGCAACCCACAGGCAAGCCCTCCCGGAGCATCCCAGCACAGCCTCCCGCCCCAGCCAAAACAGAGGGACCGGGCTGCCGAGCCTGCATGGGAAGCTCACGGGGCTCCTGCAGAGCCTGCTGGATGGGCTGTGGGGAAAACCTCCACCCACATTCCCCTTCTTAAGCCATGTTTGCTTTTCCCACCCTGGCACGCCTTGGCCAGCTCACCTTCCTGCCCTTCTCGCTGTCTGGCAGGTAGCAGTGCCGGGGGAAGCCACGGGCCGTGAAGCTCTTCCCAGGGTTTGGATGCTCTGGCCCCTGCAATATGGGAAGCGGGAGAAGAAAACCTTTTTGGAGCTCAAAAGGATGCTCTGGGCACAGGGGAATCCCCCAAGCCTTGGTGGGCACTAATGGCCACCATCCCCCCGCCACCAAGCAGACAGGGACAGCGCTTTGATGCAGATACACCCCCGACTTCCCACAACACCCTTACGGACAAGCAGCTCCTGAGTCAAGGCACGAGCTGCAGCGTGACCCGGGGGTGATACAGCAGTGACAAGGACCACCCACCCCCTGCAGCGACCCCCCCAGACCCACCTGCACCCCCGGGGGGATGTTGTAGATGATGCGGATGGTTTTGCAGTCGGCGTGGCCGGGCAGTGCGTGGGGGATGATGTGATATTCCATCTTCCCGGGAGGCTGCGTCCCCGTCTTCACCCCATAGATGGTTTTGCAGGTGGGACACTGCAGACTCCCATCCTGAGAGCAGGAAAAGGGCGACACAGTGAAACCAGCATCCCCAGCACCGAGCCACGCCAGGCACTGAGTCCCTGAGCACGCTGTTTTAATTGGGAAAAACATAATTTCAAAAACTCTCAGGAAGCCTGGGATAGGGCTGGGAGAACTCACTACACAGCTTCAACCAAAACCACAACGTCTGCGCTTCTCTTCCCCATCAGTTTTCCAGTCCTCATTGCTTTCCCTAGCTCTGATTTGGTGGTTTGTTTTGTTTTTTCAAAAAGGGAAGTATAACAAATATTGAAAATCCCCAAACAGAGCATTTCCCAGGGAATGTCAAGCACGAGGGGTATTTGCAAAAACCCTCCCGTGGCTGGAGAAGCACTGCCTGGCACCAGATTCCAGGTAGCTCTGCTCAAACACGCAGAGATCAAAGTCCACCCTGAGAAGGAAAACAAGCACATAAAACCAGGCATGGTGGGGGGAAACACACCCACACAGCCCCGGGTTCTGATTTAGCAGTCCCCAAGTGCTTGCTGCTGATAAAAATTAAACTCTCAGTCAGGGTGGGAGCTCAGAGTCCTCCAGGGCAGCCAGGCTGGAGCCCTGTCCCACGGAGAGCTCGCGGCGCTCAGCAGAGGTGGCTGAGCGGGGGGCCCCCCAGGGCTGCACCCTCTCACCTTGTTGCCGTTGTTGTACATGGCCACGAGGCAGTGGAGGTGGAAGACGTGGCTGCACTTGACCAGCTTCCCCACGAGGTCAGGCTTGACGGCCGGCTGGGGCCCCTTGTAGCCAGAGGGGGCAGAGAGCCGCTCCATGCAGATGGTGCAGTCCTGTGCCGGAGGTGAGGACGGGGATCAGAGGGATGGGTGCTGATGGGCTGCCCTGCTCTCACCCGGGGCCGGCACCCACCCCTGGGCCGGGCTGTCACCCTGCAGCGGCTGTGCACGCAGCACACGGCCCCTCCCCGGGGACAGGGCACGGCCACGCGGGGCGGTGGCAGATCCCTGCACGTGGCATCGCCTGCGTCCCCAGCCGCTCAACCCAGGGCAAAGCTCATCCCAGGGCAAAGCCCCCCGGGACGCCCCAGCGCAGCCCCGCCGCTCGCACCTCATCCGGCGGGTGCCGCACCTTCTGCAGGTATTTCTTCAGCACCTCCTCCGGGGTTTTACCTGCGGGAGAGCGAGAGTCGAAGGATGGGAGAAACCCACTGCCAGGGGCAGCAGAGCGGGTGCGGGGCACAGGGGAACCAGGAAGGGCAGGAGGGACAGTCTCTCTTACCCTTCTTGGCCTGTTTCTTGGTGGTCTTGCGGCAGGAGTGGGAGATGCCGGGGATGGACTGGATCTCGCTCTTGCTGACGGGCGGGGGGTGCAGCACCAGCTTGGGGGGCCGGGTCAGGCACACGGGCAGCCCGGCTGCACTCATGAGGATCCCCGTGATCCCTGCATAGCGGGGTTCCAAATGGCACTGAGGAAAACCAGCGACACCCAGATGCTCCCCAAAACCCACCCCACTGGGGCTGTTTGTCCCCCCACCCTGGGGGAACCAGCACCCGCTGCGGCCCCATCCTCACCTGCCAGTGCTGGGTTGACAGGGCTGGAGCCGGTGAGGTTCTTCACAGGGACAGTGGGGACCCTGAGGGGAGCCAGCAGAGACCACGTCAGGACGGGCAGGAGGCACCCACGTCCCCACAGGGCCCAGGGGCCACTCAAGAGTTGCCTGAGCAACTGCACAGGCCCTGGCTGGAAACAGAGAACCCCCGATGGGGCAACGTGCCCCTCCCTGCCCCACCACCGCCTTTTCTCTGGCGCTTTAGAAACCCTGCCTGCATCACCATTCATGGCCCCTTTTTGTCACAGCTCCCCGGGCCAGTCTGTTGTTTCTTTTCCTCTTTTCTCCTATGGCCACGTCACTGCCACAGCTCTTTTCCCCCCCTCCCCTTGGGGCTCTCTTCCATGGGAAAGTTTCCCGGCAGGTCAGGAGCAGCGGGAAGGGGGAGGATGGAGAGGGAGAGGAAAGGGGCCAGGCTGCGACAGAAGGCTGACGGCAGAGCCAGACAAAGGGGAGAAACAGGCCCATTAAATGTCCACCCCATTACAAAAAAGTGTCTTTGGAGGGCGGGGGTCTGGAGGGACCCCTTCTCATGGGGCCTGAATGGCTTTTCTTTGGGCCTTTCGCAGTCCGCCACCCAACCCCTGACTCCAAGAGAAAGAGCAGCCCCAGTCTCTTCATTGAGATGCAGGAGCCGCCCCATCCCTGCTCCGGTCCCCAGGCACCTGCGGGGAAGGCGAGGGGCCCAGCAGAACCCACCGCCCTCCACGGGAAGCTGGGGACCGCCAAGGCACCTCCCACCAGGCCTAGGGGTGACAGACCCCTGCAGCGGGGGCTGCAGCCCCTCTGTGCCCCGGGGAGGGGGAGAAGTCTGCCCAGGCGCCCCGTGGCCGGCAGGCAGCGGGACTCACCCGGAGGCGATGAGCACGCGGGACTGGGCGATGGCCAGGCGCTGCAGGTGGCTGCGGTTCAGGGTGCCGAGGCCGGGCCGGGAGGCTTTGCCGCTGCCCACGCCGGGGGGGCTGCCGGAGGCGCCGGCCGAGCTCAGGGCGGGCGTGCTGGCCGCCTGCCTNCCGGCGGGGCCGCCGCCGCCCCGGGGCTGGCCGGCCACGACTGCGACTTGGGCAGGGTGCCCGACACCAGCGGGTAGACCATGTCGAGGCGGCGGCGGACGCGGCGCTTGCGCTGTGTCTGCCGGTTGATCTGGCCCATGGTGGCGAAGTCGATGACGTAGCAGAAGCCGATGGCGCTCAGGTCCACCCAGGGGTGCTGCTTCTCGTAGGCGCGCTGGATGGTGATGCCCACGTCCATGTCGTAGGGCGTCCACGTCCCGCTGTCATTCTCCCACTCCCAGACGACGCCCTTGCCCGGCGCCGAGGACGGGTCGTAGTAGCTGCGCCGGACAGGCCGGATGGTGCCTGAGGGAGGGCAACAGATGCCATCAGACCCTGGCGCCAGCACCCCACCCGTGGGCAGGCAGCGAAACCACCCCAACCTGCCCTGCCGGCGCCATTCCACGTGGGGACAGCACGGCTTTCTGGCTCTGCTGCTGTCCCTGCCCTGCCAGGGGACTGGTGTGCCTCGGCTTCCCCAGAGGGCAGGGAACCCCACAGCCTGGGGGTGCTGCACCCCCAGTGCAACCTGGGCTGAAGGGAAGGGCAGGGCCCACAGCCCCAGTATGGAGCCACTGAGCCCCGATGGGGAAACACAGAACCACAAGCTTGGCTGCTCCAGCCTGCTCCCAGGGACCTCCCGCGGGAGCCTGATGAAACCAGGCATTAGGGCACCCGAGTCCTGCAGCGCCCGTCTCCCTCCCAGCTCTGGGCTGGAACACGTGAGTGAAAGGTTTGAGGGGCAGCTCCGAGCCCCCAGCAGTGACACACACAGGCCCCCACGCACGCAGGGGACCGGGGCTCGTGCCAGCCCCACCATCTGCAGCTGCCAAACCGGCCCGCGATGAAAACCCCGAGTGTGGCACAGGGAAAAATCCCTGGGAGTCCAAGCTAAGGAGTTTGAGCAGGGCCCCATGCCCAGCTCCTGCTGCCCCATCAGCAAACATTAGGAGTAGGATGAGAGCACAAAGCACTAAGGCTTTGTGCCTTGCATCCTTATTTTGGCTAGGCATTTCCTTTCCCACCGCTCCCAGTCAAATGGGATGCGTTCGAAGCATGGACACAAATTTTGGAAACTCCTACAATGAGGAGAAAGCCGTCCTCTTTGGGATGTCCCACAGCAGGGCAGGGCAGGCTGAGCATGGCTGGGCTGGGTCCCGGGATCCCATCCTGAGCGTGTCACTAATGCCCAGAGGCGTTTGGGTAACAGGTGGGACAAGCACTGCTGCCTCCAGGTCCTTCTGCAGAACTCCGTGGCTCAGCCCAGCACGAGGAACAAGAAAGCACTCAAAGAGAAGCAATAACAAGTCTGCTGCTTCGGCTTCTCACCACGTGTCCTGCGAAGTCTGCAAGAATTTCAGTCCTTCTCACCCCCACCTCTCTGCAGGGAGCGGCTGCCACCGCAGGTCCCGCAGGGACACGAGTGGGATAAGAAGGAAAAGGTGTTTATCAGCACCCCGCTAAGGGGCATGGGGTGCAGGTACACCCCAGCCAGGCCAAGCCACCCGCCCTGTCCTGCCAAGGGGCACCCGGGGCAGAAAAGCCGAGGAGAGCAGGGCAGTGATTTATCCTAATCCGGCGGCGGCATGCGGCATCTGGCGGTCCCCAGGCAGCAGTGTGGGAATGCCGTGTGTTCCCCCAGCCCCGCGCCGCCAGCCGGCCTCCCATTCAACAGGGGAAGAAAGGGAACAATAGCTATTCAGGGCCTGCCAGGGTCGCGACCCCCCCAAATCAGAGCTGTTTAATGACCCAAAATACCAACATCCCCAGCAACCCAGGGAGAGACAGAACAATCTCCCTTTCAGTCCTCCACCCTGGGCAACAATAGCCCTCAGAAGCTGGCCCCC
>VXAZ01009703.1:16976-36919 GCA_013399875.1 Gymnorhina tibicen
TGTCCCCGTATCCCCGTCCTGCGGCCCGGCACCTCCCACTGTCCCTGCATCCCTGTGCTGCACCCCGTGTCCCCACTGTCCCCGTACCTCCTGTACCCCCACCCTGCTCCCCTGGGAGCCCTCCCACTGTCCCTGTACCCCCACCCTGCAGCCCGAAGACACCCCTCCCCCCATACCCCTAGCCAGGTGTGCAGCCCAGGGAGCCCCCAGTGCGCACCCATCCTTGCGGGGACCCCCAGCCCCTGCCTGCCAGCGATGGGACTCAGGGTGCTGGTGGGTCACAGGGATCCTGCTCCACGTGCTGTGACAGAGAAATGTGGTCCAAGAGCTTCTTCGGGAAGTGGCCCCCTGAGCTGCCCTTGCCTGTGGCCCATGACACACAAAAATGGTTTCAAAGCCCAAAATTGCCTCATGTCTGAGGGGCACATGGGCTGTAACCCCAGCTCCTGCACCCCAGCTCTCCCAGCTGCCTGCCTGGCTGCTCCTGCTGCGACATGGGCATCTCTGTGCTATGGCAACCCTTGGACTGGAGCAGCCAGTGCTGGCCCTTCCCTGCAGGCCAGAAAAACATTCCTGAGCTTGTTCTTCCATGGAGCCCCATAAGCAGCTTCCCAGGGCAGCCCTGAATGGCAGGATATTGGTGACAGGCTGGTCTCACCTCCTTTTGTGCTCCTGTGCTCAGACACACCAAACACTGACTTCCTTGGATATTAGACACGTGGACTTTCCTGGTTCTGGGAGAACTGTACAAATTGCACCTGTGTCCCAGGTTTTGCAGCACAGGAAATCCCCCAGCCTGCGGTCCACCTCAGCTTGGAGGCAACTCATCCCCAGGCAGGTGGTGAAGCTCCTCTCTTGACAAACCTGTTTCCCAGGCACTGCCCATCCTGCTGAGTGCCTGCCAGTGGCACCTGTGGTGAGAAACCATTAGGCAAGATCCAAGGAGAGGAAAAAACAAACGGAAGAAAAAGGGGGAAGGAACAGGTGGGGACTAACTGTGGTGATGCCAGCTGTCGGGTGCTGTGGTGAGAGAGGATGAGGTGAACCACAAAAGTTCTCCTTTTTCCAGCTCACACCTGGAGAGACACACAGGGCTACGCTTGAAGCACATTTTCCTGCAAGAAGGGAGGGCTCCTGGCCCTTCCCAGGAAAGCAGCACAGCCACAGAGAGCCACTCCTCTGGGTTTTCACCTGTTCCTTTGAGGCAGACAAGTGCAGCCGAGGCCACGACGAGGAAACCCAGGGAAATCCTTTCCGCTGACTCAGGCAGGAGGAAAAGGCTTTCCTGCTATTAAAAAAGGAAAGTGTTGGTGAACATCCACCCACCCCAGCTCCAGCTCAGGATCAAGAAGTCAGGAGGCAACGCTGCAATGCTGGCGTGGGACTGTGGGTGAAGCAGTGGGACCAGCACAGCGGAATCCCACCGGCCTCTGGTGCCCCGTGGGCAAGGGGCAAATCCATTCTCACCCTGTACCAAGGCCTGAGGTCAGGGAGAGCCTCAGTCAGCTCGAAACCTTTCCAACCCCACAAAGTGTGCCCAGCCACACGTTAAGCCCTAAAAACATTTATTATTTTGAAATTAAACACATGGGTTGCTTTCGGTGGCTCCATCCCTGCTGCAATTTGGGAACGCAGGCCTCCCTCCCCCACCCCGCTTCCCTGTTCCCACCAGCACTGCAAATCCTTTCTCTCTTCCCAAAGCACAAAGTTGGATGGTTTTGGTGGGTTCTCAGTTTGCAGGAGGCCACTGCAGGGGTCCTCAGCAGCATCAGCCACATGGGTACAACTGTCCTCCCCTCAAACTCCTAGTTTCTGATTCCAAAATGAACAGCTTCAGTCGCCTTCAGCCAGGTGGATCAGCTTCACTTCAATCCACGGCAGAGCAAATCCAAGGGCCTCCTGGCACCACGGGAGCTCGCCTGTCGGGCGCCCCTGTCCTCGCCAAATCACTTCACTGGTGATTCCCTCAGGGCTGCAGCTGAAAAATAGCATTAAATCCCCGCCAGCTCAGACGTCACCGCCTCTGCACGGCATGGTGGGGGCTGGCTGGCAGGGAAAGGCTGGGAGCCGGAGCCTCTCGCTCAGCCAGAGCGTGGAGGTTTGGATTAATGGATTGCTTTTGCCCGTTGTTTCTGGTTAGGGTGGCCATTCCCGAGCGTGGCGGCTGCTCCCCAGACACAGGCGCACCCAGCTGGCAAGGTAACAGGGATGGAGTAAGGAAGGTTGCAAAAGCCCAGGGAAATCCCTGGGGCAACACCACCATCCACCTTGGGTCTCCGTTGCTGCTTCCACCCTGGAGTGCAAGTGCAGCACCGAGCTCAGCTCTCTGCCAGCAGCTGGTGTGGGAGGATCGAGTTGCAGCCCTGGCCGGCTCCCTGGCATCTGAAGGTCACCTCGTACCCGGCCTGTGCCGCCAGAGAAAAGGGGTCTGTTCCCACCTGGTCGGGTGGTGAGATTCAAGGACACACTCCAGATGTCCCTGCCCACTCACAGAAGGGTGAGGAGGGTGTGAGCACCCGGCCACTGCTGAGCTGGAGGGTGCAAGGGGAGAAGAGCAAGGCGGCTTCAAGCACACAGCAGCGGGCAAGAAAAATACTTGTCAGAAAAGGGACTTGCTTTGACTAATCCTGAAAAAAAATAATGGCAATAAATTGTTATTCCCAAGTGCAGGGAAGCATAAAGATTGAAATAATCCAGTCTGAGCTGCAAAGCTGAGGGCAGGCAGTAAGTGGTGATGAAGAAGGTGCACGTTCTTCCTCTCAGGCATTATCCAAAAAAAACCGGACCCCATCAAGCCACCCTTGCCCCGACCCTGCAGCCCTGTGTGCCCCAGTGTGGTCAGCGGGGTGGGCAAGATGGCACTGGGGGCTCTGCCTCGGGCTGCTCTTTGTGCTCCCAGGGCCTCCGTGCCTGTGCAGACGCTGCTGGTGCTGGGGCAGGCGCTGTGCCCGGTGCTGTCCCCACCCGCCACCACAAAGCCGCTTTGTGCGGGACCAGCCGGGCACATCCCCAGCCTCCTCCCTGCTCCGTGGCCCCAGTCTCCCCCCATGCTGCCTGTCCTCTCACAGGCCAGGGAGGAAGGCAGGGCCACACCAGGACAGGGCACAACCCCTGTGACCCCTCACCTGCTCCTCGTCCTCCCACCATCTCCTTCATCCCCAGCTCCTTCATCTTCCCCATGGCCTCCCGGTGGGTCGCATCCCCCCAAACCTCTCACCCCACTGGGATCGACCCTTCCCTGGGGTGGGAACTGGGCAGCCCAGGCTCTCTGGTGAGGTTGATTGCCCCACCTCCCCCAAGAAGCACATCACCCTGGTAGATCTCCCAACCCTTTTATTCACTCAGCAGCCATCACA
Organism: Gymnorhina tibicen; assembly: GCA_013399875.1. NCBI lineage: Eukaryota > Metazoa > Chordata > Aves > Passeriformes > Artamidae > Gymnorhina > Gymnorhina tibicen. The sequence continues at coordinate 20,333 of VXAZ01009703.1, forward strand.
TCCAGTCGGCAGGAGAACCGCGGCCCAGGAAGCTAGGAAATGTCCCAGCACTCCACAGGGTGAGCAATGTGGCTGGGGCTGTTAGATTCTCCCATGCCATTCCCAGTCCTAAAATAACCCCTGCAGGCACTAACCTCTTTGCAGAGGGGCTTCTGAATCACAGCTAAAAGATCCCCTTTCAGTTAAAAGATCCTCTCCATTATCATGTCCAAGCAGTTAAGAATTCCCCTCCTGATCGCATCCCTGCTTCCCCCCCCCCCAAAAAGCCCCCAAGCAGTTAGAGCAGAAATCCAGTGAGCAGCCAAGGCAAGCTGGGCAGAAGGAAGGAGAGTCCACGTGCAGGAGGCCAAGCCTTGTGCCTTGCAGGTGGGGGGCAGGTGCCAAGACTCCTTTCACCAGGTGATGCTCTTCTGTCCCGTTGCTCCTGCCTTGCATCTGCAAAAGCCCCAAAGACAGCTTCTGCCTGCCACAGGAAGTGTCCAACTTCCAAAGACAAGGGCAGAGCGCCGCTGGTCACGGCCTCCAGGCCCCGGGGCAAGCAGCAAAGCTGCTTCCTGGGGAATAATTGAACTGCCCAGCAGGAAGAGCCCAAGGACCCCCGAGGATCCCCGCTCCCTCCAGGGTAGACTGCGGCCCGTACCTCAGTTTCCCCACAGGGAGCAGCACAAAAAGCACGGTGATTAATGACACGGTCCCTCCCCTCCACGTCCCCTCCTTCGCTGTGAGCTGCCCTCTGAGAGGGTGGGCAAGGAGCCCCAGCGGCACCCAAGACCCCCCCACCCCGTGCTCGCCTTCAGGGGCTCTCGGCCAGGCCAGGGGCCGTGCCGGTGGCCGGGCCGGGCTTGGCGAGCTGCCGCAGGTCCCGGGCGGACCTCACGGCCCACTGGGCCAGCTCCCGCAGCACGCCCAGGCCCCGCAGCTTCTGCTCGAAGAGGCTGAGGCGCGGCGGGGGCGGCGGCCCGTCCCCCTCCTCGCCGGGGATCCCGCGGCTCTCCAGCCGCAGCAGCTCCTCGAGGTGGTAGGTGAAGGCCGAGACCTGGAGCAGGACGGCTGCCAGCGCCCGGCCCAGGCCCGCGTCGGCCTCGCCCAGCTGCTCCCGCTGCTCCTCCAGCATCTGGGCCAGCAGGGCGCGGAAGGCCCGGTAGGCCGCCAGGTTCTCCAGCAGCCGCTGCGTGCCCGTCTGCTCGTCCCAGCGCTCCACCGCCGCCAGCGGCACCCCCTCCACCGCCGCCACACTGGCCGAGGCGTCCAAGCCCTGCTGCTCCACCTGCGGGGTGAGACCTGCCGGGGATCAGCGGAGGCAGGACAAACGCGCGGGCACCCCCGGCCCCGAGCCCTGCGGGTGTTGGGGTAGCGCGAGCTGCCCGAGTCTTGCCCAGGTGTCGGCAGGCCCGGATCCAGCAGCGCTCCGTGCCCCATCCCTGCCGTGGGTCGGAGTCCTCGCACCCCGGTACAGCTGCCCAGATCCCGCCAGTGCTCCCAGCCTCGCGGCAGCCAGAAGGAGCAGGGCGAACTTACGTAGACGTCCAGGAGGTCGACGACATCCGCGCGCATCTTCCCGGCCAGGCGGATGCCGCGGCTGCAGAGGTCGCGGCGCCGGAGGGCAGTGGAGGGGCTGTCTGCGGCCGCCATGGTCCGGGCAGCTGTCACGGCCACCAGGCTCCAGGCGCAGCACCCGCCCGGCCGGGCGAGGACAATCCCTTGCTGAGCTGGTGCATTCCAGCCGGGAGCTCCGCTCACACGTCTGCCGGCCTGGCTCTCCCCCTCTTCTGTCCCTGGGGCCTGGCACCGCGCTGCAAATTCCCGCCTCTGGGATCAACAGCAACAGATTATTTCCCTGATTCCCCCACGCATCGCTACTCCAAGGGCCTTGCCCAGAACCGTCTGGCCCGGCAGCAACAGGCTGCCGGCCCCGGCTGCCCCACTCCTCCCTCCCAGCCACACAGTGAGATTAGCAGCACGCTAATCCCTCGGCTCATTCCAGAGCGCGGGAAAACACTGCCGGGAAGAGGTGAGCAAAGCCCGGACATTGCTCAACACCTCAGCCCGGGCAGCTGAGCAATGCTCGAGGGCAGCCCCCAAGCTGGAGATCCCGCAGCAGCCCCAGGCCAAACTGCAACCCCAACCCTGGCAGAGCGATCTGTCCCAAATGCTTCTAACCCCCCCTTCCCAGAGGGGTCCTGCCCTAAAGAGGGGCTGCAGATAGGGAAACATGTCCCGGCCACCCCAGGACAACACCGGCCACCCCACAGGTGAGCTGCACGCACCAAGACAAAAACAGTCCTTCGGGCTGCGTTGGTTTTTCCTCAGTATGTTTATTTTGGTTATGCATTACCCAGATCAAGAGGGAAAAAAACCCAGGAGTTGAAAAGCAGCTTCCCATGAATACCACGGTGTGCCTGGCTGGGGGTCCCAGGGCTGGGGGGTCCCCATATGCCCAGCAGCCTCCTTGCCCCCCTGTGGCCACTGCAGAAGCTGCTGAGCTTGGGGAGCCCCCGGCCACAGTAGCCCCCAGACCCAGCCCGGTGGCCCAGGGCCCCCAAAGTGCTGCCCGTGCCAAAGGGCCCCGTGCCCCCTCCAATCCCTCCCCGGGAGGAGAAAAAAAAAATAAATACAGGGGAAAAAAATACAAAAAAGTTTATTGCAAACTACTACAATAATTTATTGAAGCAAACTGCATGCGAGTGAAGGAGAGACATCGAGGGGAGGAGGAGCTGCAGGAGGGCTGTGTCAGTTTTAGGGCTTTGGAGGGGCGTGGGAAGGGAGCTACACATCTCTCCTGCATCAGGGGCGAGCAGGCTGTGGTTAGAGGACAGACAGGCACCTGGCCATGGCCAGAAAAAGAAAAGGGAAAGCTACAAGAGGTGTCATGGAAGGACAAGGTGGGGAGCGGCAAGGATCAGAGGTGTCCAGGCCGGGAAGCAAAGGAAATGTTTGATTTTGCATCCCAGAAGTGCAGCCAGGGGCAAACCCTGCTCTGCCGGGGGGGGCGTGGGACGAGGCAGCCTCCCAAGCCCCGAGGCCGGTGCCAAATGCTGGGTCACCAGAGGTCAGCAAGCCCTTGGCCCAAAGGCGTTTTAGTGCCATCCCTCGACCAACAAACCCCCGAGCTCTCCTTTAGTGTTCTGTGCAAGGCTCTGCCCACCCCGCACCTCCCACGGGCACAGGGGCCAGCAGACACGCAGCTCCAGCAGCCCCGAGGGCCACCAAGCGTCCCCAGAGAGAAGTCCCGCACTGCCGGGGGTGAAACCATCAGAGCTCGGCCTCAACTGCTGGCCCCAGTGTGCTGCCCCTCTCCAGTCTGCAAGGGGAGGGGACCAGCTGCCACCCAGAAAGTTTCCTGCTGGAAACCACAGTAAAGCAATCCGAGCAAGACACTGGATCACGCCAGCTGAAGGAACTGGTTTCGTTTAACACCATTCCACCGCGGACCTGCCACCAGGTGTGCTGGGCCCTCACCCGAGCCAGGCTGCTGCCACAGCGTGAGGACGTGGGATGCCCACACCCAGGGCACGGGACACGCAACTGCTCAGCCTCAATCCACCCCAACGCCAGGAAGTGCTTCAACTTGCTCTGACAAAGGTATCAGTGTAAGGGAGAAGGGAAGGAGGGAGGGGGCAAACCAGGACAAACCAAGAAAAGCCGGCATGTTTGGGCCACAGCTGGATTTCTAGGTATCACAGAGGACAGAGTGGGTGTTCAGAGTCAGTTTCCTGTTAATCCAATTAAATTCCACATTTTATTGCGGTTTTCCAGACCCCAGGTACCCGATTTCAACAAGCTGCTGTGTGCTACAGACCAACTCAGTTCATCTTGTGCTCAGACAAGATACTTCAGCTCTGCTCCCAACCCCAGAAACCCAACCAAAAAACAAGCAAACAAAAAAAGCCAGGTTATTCTTCACCTCTTCCAAAACCGCTACGAATTCAAGGCCACTGAATCTCCACACAAAGTTTCAGAGAAGAGCAAAAAAATCCAAGTCTCCATAGCAGACACATTTTATCCTATGTAAACTTTTCCAAGGGCTCAAAGCTGCCCTAACTACACCAGCAGGCAACACCTGACCCACCACGTTTCAGGGAAAGCTGGGGTGTCTGTGCAGAAGAGAGAAGCTTTCAGAACACGGCTACACAACACCCTCCCCCGAAACGGGGGCAGGGAGAGAAGCTGACAGCCCCTTAGTCCCACGTCAATCTATTGCCTTGGATAAACAAGCCTGAGAAAACCATATCCAGTCCCTGCTTAACTGTGTCTTTGTCTAGACCTGGAAAGGAGAGGCAGAGTCGGATGAGGAGCGCCACATCCCCCAGCAGCAAGCAGCGCTCGGCTGTCCCGAGTCACAAGAACAAGTTCCTGGCTAACAACGTCCTTCCCCGAAAGGCTGGAGGCAAAATGGGCACTTAATGCGAGGAGCTCACCCGGAGCTGGGAGGGAGGGAGAGACAGCCCATCACTCACCTCATCCTCCTGCTAACACGCTGCTGCAGAGACTCCCACTGCACACAGGCTCTTCTCCAGGGGCTCTCCCTCTACTCTGGAAAAGCTGCGAGACACATCTGACTCCAGAGCGCTGCCTTCACCTCGGCTCTCCCAGCTGCTGGCACGGCGGCACTGGAGCTCCCTGCACTGGAGCCTACTGGGAAACAGCCTGAACCCCTTCCACCCCCGCCCCCTAAGAACAGAACTAAAAAATACCGACCCTTTTTTAAACAATAAATAAGGAATCTTGTTACCACAACACAAAAACGAAGCATGTTCAAAGTGCAAATTACTGTCGTCAAACTGGGATGCTCCTCCTTGCCTCTCCCACGCAGGGCTCCTGTAGCCCCCGGGCCTCTCCGAGCAAACATGATCTACGAGCCAGGGCGTTCCCTCCCTCCACTTCCTGCCAGGGCTGGAGCAGGGGAGCGCGGTGGGAGCGGGACGTGCGCTGCTGCTTCACAGCTCACCCTGCCGAGGGGCTAAAGTGCCAAACTCCCAGCCCCGGCTAGGAAGGAGGAGACTGCAAGGACCAGAGTGCAGCGGTGCATAGAAGTCGGGACCAGGGGCAGAGGGAGTCCTAAGGAACTTCTCCAGAGCATGTCCAACGCCTTTTAGTTTGCTAGTGGGGCCACGCCAAGGAGCCGGAAAGGCAAATGCTTTGGGGTAGAGCGAAGGGTTTCGGCAGTGCCCCCTCCCTTGGAGAAATCCGCCGCTCGATCCAACTTGCTCTGGCAATGGCAGCACGTGCCCCTTTCCACAAAGGGGCCGTGGGAGAGAGAGAAGTGGTTGGGAGAAAGAGGATGTGCTGTGATCCACGCTGGAGGGGAGCAGACCCTTCAGTTATTTACTAGTATTGTAAGTTTTGTTTAACTTTCCTCTCTTTCAGTAAGTGCCTCCTCCTTTTTTTTTCCTTTTCCTTTTAAATACAGAGTCCCAACTGTCCCAGCACCCAGGTGCTCCCCCACCACTAGGGTCCAGTGGAGTCTGAATCTTCGATGAGCACCTCTGTGCTGGCACCCAGCATCTCTGTGTTCATGACCAGCCCGTCTGGGTTCGCGCTGCTGCCGCTGCCCACGAAGAGCTTGCCGTCAGCCACCAGGCTCACGCGCTCTGCCCCGCCACAGTAGGGCTTTGGCATCCCCTCCGGGCTCAGCAGCAGGCAATCTGCTGGGGGAGCACTGCCCAGGGGGTCAGGGAGCAGCGGAAGGCCCTGGCCATCCGTGGGCGGCACGATGGCCTCGGGATTAGTGCCCAGGATATCGGTGCTGGTGATCAGGGCACCCGCGTTGGCAGCCAGTGCTTCAGCAATGAGCACTTCGGGGTGGCTCTTGGCTTTGTGGGCCACGACGCTGTCCTTCTTCTCGAATTTCTTGCCACAAATATTGCAGGAGAACTGGTAGAAGGAGTCTGCATCATGCTTCTTCATGTGCCAGTTGAGGGAAGCCTTCTGCCGGCAGGTGAATCCGCAGATCTCGCACCTGGGAGGGGACAACGAGGAGGTCACAACAAAGGGACGTCCACACACGCTCGCGGGGACAGTAGTAGCGAGGTGCCAGCCCAGGAAAACAGCAGGGGCTCGCTAATGTCACTGCAGCTTCAGCTCTGGTTCTATTTACTGAGGGCTTACGTTCCCCAGCTCTGCACCAAGACACTGCCCTGACGAGCAACTGGCACAAGAGTGCGTTCAAAGAGAGCTGGGACACCAGGAACAGGCTCCAGACCGACTTCAGAGCTGGTCTGAAATGGGGGGTCCCTCCCTCTGTTTTGGGGATCCCTCAGAGCAGGAGTGCGAGGCACAGGCAGAGGTACTCACTGCAAGGGCTTCTCGCCCGTGTGGATCATCCGGTGCACCGCCAAGTTGTGGGAGCTCTTGAAGGCCCGGGCGCAGTACTCGCAGATGTAATCCCTTTGATCTGAAAGACAACAGCAGTTGCAGCATTGCTCTCCCACAGACCTGCTCCCCTTCCCAACTCTCAGGTGGTACGGGTAAAGCTGCCCAAGAAGGAGCAGAACTACAGATTCTGGGAGGCACAGCAAAGGAGGAGGTGTCCCACAGCACACCGCAGCCGCTGATCTGGAGAGGCGAGGCATGATGAAGACTCTCCTAAGAGCTAATTATCCACTCTGACCAACACTGAAAGACTGGCAAATTGGGATAAATCTTTATCTGTAGAGGTTTATTCCTCTGTAGAGCCTCTGAGCAATGCTTGCCAGAAGGAGAATTAAAACCTCTATAGTCTATTTCTTTCATTTCCTTAAAAGATGTTAATCCAGAAGACAGTAATACCCTGCTGCTGCTGCTGCAAATCTATGCCACCTGACTTGGCTTCACCCTCCCCAGAAGTCCCACAGGCTCTTCCACTTCTCCCCCATCTGTTCACTGACCTGAAGAGGAGTTTGTATCTATTTCCCACCCCGCTGTACCTGTGTGATGTTTGGCATGCCGCAGCAGCTGCTTCTGGAGCCGGAAGAGCCGACCGCAGGAGGGATGAGGACACACGTATTTTTTCTTCAGTAAGTGCTGATATTTTATGTGATGCTGGAAAGAAAGAGTGGAAGTTTGCAGGCTGTACATGGCTGAGTGAACAGCTGAGGTTCACTCAAGTTTAGATCTCCACTGGAAAATAAAACACACGTGGACATCCAGCAACCTGACAGACACTCACACACACGGCTACAACTGGCCACAATTAAGCCTTCCAAAACAACCATGTCAGGAACGGGTGTAAGTGCCAGTGGAGGCTTAGCTGCCTGTTCCAAGCACCCCTTCCCTGCCCTCCCACGTGCCACAGAGGAAGTGAACATCTCCACCAACCTGCAGGTACCGTGGGTGAGCCAGGACCGTGCCGCAGCCTTCCATCTCACAGCGGACATACTGGATCGGAGGCTTCTTCCTGGGAAATCAGCAAGGAGAGGGGCAGAGTGTTTGGCTGCTTCTATGCTCAGGTGATTCTACAGATAAAGATTCTATATACATTCTACCTAGAATCACAGTTCTCTGTGTCTGTGAGGGGCTGATGCCTCTGATGCCACAAATAACAAGTGCAAGCACAGCAAAGAACTATTGCTCCAAAACCTGTGTCTGGGCTGTGACAGAGTTGCTGTCCAAGAGCCACCTCCTCTCCTGGCACTACTTGAGGGCTCTCTCTATAGCTGGGAAAACCCCAGGAGACCCAGAATTCCCCAAACGTTATTGCTGGGCAATGCCACAGGAGGGATCAACTGAGAAGTGGGGAGGGGGCTGGTTCACTTGGAAGAAATCAAAACCACACCTACAGGGGAAGGAAAAGAGGGAAGACAAGGCATGCTGCTATTTTTGGTTTTTATTCCCTTTGAGGCAGAGAGATGGCTTTGGGACAATCCATGTCTGCGTGGAGGACACAAGGGAAGCAAGTCTGCAGAACAGGATGGGGTTGAGAGGATCACTTACCTTCTCTTGGGCAGCCTTGGGCTCTTGTCATCCTTTCTCCTCCTTCCCCTCCTGTAACAGGGATACAGAAACAGAACTGAGAGAAGCTTCTTTACCTTAGCAGTGGGCAGAGACTTTGAAGTGTATGCTGAATTGCCTCATTAATGCATGGTCTAGAAAAAAACTGAGTGCAAGTTGGAGGCAGATTCAGAGGACAGAGAATTCCAGAGAAATAAACGCTTCACGTGGTTTGCTCTCTCAATCCTTCCTGTTTCCTAATGCAGTTTTCATAAACATGTAATTTTGCCAACACAGTCTAGAACTGACAGTGCACCCTATTTCCTCTGCTCTGTTGGGGAACATTCCACACCATGGGAAAACATCCATCTGCCTGATCAGGAAGAACGGGATTAATGATCCAGCAGCTATTTTACAGGCCGCTGAATTAGCCACAGCAGCTTCTATACCTGTCAAGACAAAAATCGAGGCTCTGTCTGAGCAGACCTGTGTTCACATGTAAACTGCAGCCTCCCAAGCCACAGCTCTGCCCAGCTCTGCCCGATCCCATTGCTGCAGAGACACTTGGAGCAGATTGATGGAAGTATTTTCTAGCTCTACTGAGACGTCTGTATTGATGGCAAGCCAGGAACATGCTGAACACACACTCAGCATTCAAGCCAAGCCCTAAGAAGAGCCACAGGTTTTATTACGCACAAAAAGTAGTGTCTGATTCAAACAACAAAACCTCAAGCCTCAGAAAGCAGTCTCCAACAGACAAAAATGTTCTCAAAATATCAGCCTCCTCACTCCTCTCTGCTGTGAATCAGCAGCAGCTCAGGAACAGCAAGAGAAATTACACCACCAGTGTGTGGCAGGTCAGCAGAGGGAGCCCGGGCTGTTCCAACCACTCAGAGAGGAGCTGAGGTACAAAACCAGCTCCTTTTCCTTTTTTTCCCCCTCACATTATCCCAAAGAATGGCTTTGACACAGTCACATAAACCCATCTCCCTCTGTTGCCAGGAGGAATGCTTCAGCCACGAGTTCCAGTGACAGCACACCCAAAGGTGTCGAGCCACTGGCAACTGACCGGGTGGCAAAAGTTTGTTGTTTTACTTCTCGAAAGCATGGGGAAAACCAGCTGATTTTCCTGAGCTCTGGTATAGTCCCAAATGTACAAAAAGGACACTTACCACACACACAAGGTATTCCAGTGACAAGATATCCCAGTGTTTGCCCCCAGCACACAGCAGGACCACTGCCCTGTCACACTGGTTTTTGGGATCCACTTCTGGCATCACAACAGAACCCGCTGTAAGGACACCCTGAAGTATTTCCCCCTGTGTGGTCACACCCAGGGAGGCTGACTAACCACAGGATGATGAAAAACCCCTCCACTTAAGCCAAACTCTGAATTTTTATGGCTGAACACAGGCAAGATGTGAGGGCACAGGATAAACAGTGCTGCCCCATCAGCTCTCAGGCCCAGTGGAGGAGGGGCGGGGGGGCAACCAACAACAATTAAACACTGTTGTGCACCAGCAAGAATGCAAAGTACACAGCACACACTGGCATGCGTATCTGCAGAGTTTACTCACTTCCTTGGTGGTTCTTCATCCTCCTGAAACTCATTCTCTTCTTTCACTTCCACTTTAATCTCTTTCTGCCTTTCTTTTTCCTCCTTCCCCTTGCTAGCTTTTCTCCTTTGCTTTGGTGCTTCCCTACAAAGACACAAATACAACACGTTACTCCAATACTCTTCCCACTGCCTGCTTTTCACACAGATTTAAACAAAAACTGGACCCATGTTCAGGTCTATTCTTCAAGTGCCACTTTCAAGCAGAAGTAAGAACCAGGCTTAAGGAAGCACCCAGCAGCCAGTAAAGCTCTAAAGGCTTCAGTCCCTGAGAGAAGAACAGTTCTGGCCAGTGTAGACAATGTTTAGAACCAGATCAACTCGCACGGGTGCTTTGGGGCATATTAAGCTAATTCAGGTAACATTCCCTTTTTTTTCTTTTTTTGGTCTAAACCCCCAGTAAGTACATAATCCAATATACTTCTCTAGGTGGGGCTTGTAGGTCTCATCTCTGGGATCATCTTTGAAGGGAACTTCTTCCTCACTGATGAGCATCTCCTCATCATCATCGCTGCTGGGAGAAAAGGAGAAGAGGGGACTTTGGCAGCAACAGCTTGGCCACTAGTGCAAGAATATGTGTGCACCATCCCCCAGGATGGGAAGGACACTATTACACGGCACTTCCTCATCCAGCAGGACTGGGGAAAGGTAACGGTTTGCACTGACCAAGGAGCACAGTGGCAACCAAAACTGCCCCAAGGAGCAGTGTCCTCTCCTGAATCCACCCACCCAGGGCAACAAAGGTACCAGGTGGAATCCCCAGGTCAAATCTTACTATCAGTTTCTCCACAGTATCTCCTGACAGCTGCAGTGCATACTGGAAATGCATAGGCCAGAGACCAAAGGAGACAGAGCTACTCTCGGTCCCACTGAATATTTTGCACAAGCATTTATTTTCAAGCAACTGAGGCCCACCTTGAGACACTGAATAGGAAGAAACACCACGAAATAACGTATCCTACCTGACTCCATCTGGAGACTGATGCTCTTCTGTGACCACTGAAAGGAAAAGTCACCATTAGGTTTCAAAGTGTGTTCGCTGCAGTGAGCTCATCTGTCTCACGGTACCTCCGTCGACATTCAGAGCTGGGAGTGCTGGTGGCAGAAGGCACCCGTGACAAGCAGCACCACGCCAGCACCAGCCACACGCCCAGAGTGACACCCACAGCCGGCTCCCTGACGGTCCCCAGGCCTCCCACGCCACGTACCGTACTCCAGCTGGTCGGCGTTGGGCTCCGACTTGCAGACGAGCTGCAGGGAGCTCGCCTTGGATCGGGAGGCGCGGGAATTCTCAGAGTCGCGCTGGCGAGCGGTGGCCGCCGTCCGGCTGCTACGCCAGCTCCGGCTGGGCTGGGCCGTGCCCACGGGAGAGCCATGGCTGAGCACGCTGGACACTTCCTCCTCCTCCTTCTCTTCTTTGGGAGCTGAAACAGCCGTTGCAGTCTCTTTCATCATAGTAAAAAATACCTAAATCCTGTCATTAAATCACACCTTAAATCACAGCGGCCCCTGCTCACTGTGGGAACCTGCTCAGCCCTCTCTGCTGAGCCAGGACACTCCCCAGGCCCTCACCTCAGCAAACCTTCCCTTAAAACTCTCCTCACATTCACTCTAAAGAAAGACACTAATATTTAAAAGCAGCTTATATTTTCCCTCGGATAAAGGCTTCTAAGACAATGATTTGCTGGCTGTAAGCACAAAAAGAGAGACACTCATAAACCTCAGCAAGTGCTTTATGAAAGGCCAGCTTCAAAGTCGGGCCATGTGAAAAGTCATGTTTAGAGAATCCCTCAAACATATACTTCACTGGAATTGTACACCTGGCAATATCCCTGAGGGATCTGAGCTGCATGTGTCTGGTGCTGCGCTAGAGCAAAAAGCATCACAAACGCTGTTAGCCTGAGGTCTCCACACTTATTTACAGCTTGTACAGGTGGTTTCCTTTTGGCTCATGGCTGGTCTCCAAACATGCTTTGGCAAGGTAACACAACTGGCTGAAATGTCTTCTGAGCAAGTTAATCCCTTAAAAACTAAAATTCCCAAGTACAGTTCATTTGATCTCACTTTTTGGTGCTTGCTGTGACACTGGGCCTTCATGAACTCAAAGCCTTTTGAAATGTTGCAGATGATCACAGAATGGTTTGGGTTGGAAGGGACCTTAAATCCCACCTCATTCCAACCCCTGCCATGGGCAGGGACACCTTCCACTAGTTCAGGTCACTCCAAGCCCTGTCCAACCTGCCCTGGAACACTTCCAGGGATGGGGCATCCACAGCTTCTCTGATCCCTCCCAACCTGCAGTATCTAGTTTTGCATCAAGCCTTCTGAACCAAATGATCCTTTTTCTCCTAGCACGTAGTTTGCTTTGCATTACTCACTGTCTGATCCTTGACTAACAGGGTGGGAATAAGCAACATTTGGCTGGAAAAGTCTGACTGGAATGCCAGATGTGAGGCATAACATTCTGTTGTAAACCATCAAGTTGATGTCTTGCACGTATCAACCTCACCATCAGAGCATGAACTGCACCTTCCTGGCTTTCTTTAGCAGACCTCAAGGTGACTGCTGCATGTTCTCAGACCTCATGGTGAACATCTCAGGTTTTCGAATGCTAAACCAAACCCAAAGACACGTGAAACCATCCTCTAGAAATTCCCCCCTCAACCACTACGGTTTTGCCAGGGATAGCACAGACTGCTGCTCTGGAAGAGCTGTATTCCCTTGGAAGATCAGGCATTCAGCTGATTATTTATCATTTCAAAAATCAGGCTCACAGATCTGAAGCAGACCTGCCTCAGAACACACCCGGACAGAGCACACCCCTCGCCCAGCAGCTCTGCTTCCTTCCCCTGAAGTGAAGGTCTTTGATAAGCCTTTTCCCAGGATTTCTCCTTCCTACTTCCTCTGCTTCAGCACGGCTGTCTAACAGATTCAGGGCATTTTTACATGCTGAGAATACCCAGGTATGTCCCAAACCCAGCCGTAGGAGATGTATCAAGTACTTACTTTGCAGCAGAACTCACAGAGTGATACAGAGCTATGAGCTGAAAAACCTTCTATTTCTAGACCCTCCCAACACGGTCCCTGGTCCCTATCCAAGGGTCAGGGCCTGCACCAGGAAACTTCTGTCTGTCAAGTGTTCAGCTGCACGAACAGCTGGAATGAGCAATTACCAAGGCTTTGCCCAAACTATGGGAAGTCCTAGATTTGGAATACATTTTTGTCTCTTTTTCCTTCACAAAAAACAGATTAAAAATTGTGAGCTAACGCCAGTCCCTGGGAGAAGGGACAAGAAAAGGAAACCTGGAAGGAGGCTAGCTATGAATTTGTGGCTTTGTTTAGACAACCAAAAGACAAGACTCTGAGCACTGCTCTGCTTTCCAACAGAGCTGAACTTTGATTCATAAGGCATTTGAAAGCATCTTACTGACCCTGCAGACAATTTCAGAAAATACCCGTGTGCAATTAAGTGAAAGGAAAATAAACTATTAATTGCTAAGGTAAAGAGCTGTTATGAAAATAAATGCACCACAACATATGCACACCTCTGAGACTTAAGGCAGCTACCACACAACAGGTACGACACCAAACACCTGATTTTGCTGATTTTATAATTTTGCTGATTTTTTTGCTGATTTTATAATGGCATGGACAAAAATGAAACTCAGGAAAAAAATCCACGTGCAAAGCTCCATCCAAAGGGCTCTTCCCCACCAGAGCACTGTAGAACTGTACAGATGGGACACAGGAAAATCCTTGGAAGTTTTGGGCAGTCTGAGCTATTTAAATTCAGCGCATTTTTATAAGGCTTAGTTTTAAGTAATGACACTTCTCTCTCCAAACACTGACAAAGCCTTAAGGGAAAGCAGTCACTCCCAGAAGGAGCACGAAGCATTAAGAATAAACACTGAGGTATAACGTGAGTCCTCTATGTACAAACCCATTTGGTACAACCCGAGTCTCGAAGTTTTCCATCTTTTTTTAAATCTGCCGAACCTGACTGTTTTCCTAGCAAAACCCCTGGATTTGAGAGCGGACTTCCAGGGAGGTGACTGTCCTGACTAAAATGAAAATTATTCCCACAAGGATACAGAGCGCTGTGGGAAGTCAGACGTGAATTCTGCTACACGGCGACCGTAGCCACACGACTTCATTTGTAAGCTGAGATTAAACGTTCTACTTATGCATCCAGTATTCCTGCAGGCACACGTTGGGAAATCCTGCGACTGCATGACTAAGCAGGCGATGGGGAATAGCCAGGGAACGCAGGCTGACACTGCAGCTGCCCCCGTGCACGCCGCTGCGGTGACAGTCACGCTCGGGCCGTGACACAACGCGCACCTTCGGCTCTCATCTCCCTGCAATCTCCCCGTCAGACCTGCACAGCCACAACTCCCAGAGGGATGCTGGAGAAGCCTGATCCCATGGCTCTGTATGGGGAATATTCCAAACTGGATTTAGCAGTTGATAGTAAAGGCTAATACTGCAATGCAAAAAAAAAATCAATTCCATATCAGGGAACACTAGCACAGAATTCCAAGCCTTCACCAGAACCACTCAGCACCTTATCCCAGCTCCAAGCAAGGTGAAAGGACAAACGGGATTGTGCCTTCCAGGCTCACAGGGGACTCCTGGCTACCAAAAACCCTGTTGTGCAAGGAAAGCTGCTGCTTGCTTACGCTGGCCTGGCTCCTTCAAAAACTTCTGCTAAAGCCCGACAGGAGGAGCAGGGAGAAGCTCCTCTCCAGCTCCTGCACAACCTGTCCAAGGAAGACACTCCTCGGCCTGTTTCCAGGTCCTCCCCAGCCAGCACAAGGTGCACAAGGGCTCCATCCAGCGTGCAGCCAAGACACAGGAGTGCAGCTTCCCCACTCCTGTGCTCCTGTAGACGAAAAAACAAACCAGAAACAAACAACCCCCCCCCCCCGCCCCGGCACAGATTTCCTCTGGCCCAGAAGAAGTCAGCACATCCCTGTGCCAATTTCCACGCAACTATTCCTACCATCATTCTGGCTGCAAATCTAATCGGGGAAAAAAAGAGAACCAGAAGTTTAACAAATGCTTTTTCCACTCTCACCTTCAAGCAAGCACAGCTGAAACTCTCAGAGCCCAAGTTAAAGGCTAAAATGGCTCGAGTGCAGAGAGCCCCCAAACCTGGGAATTTCAGACTGACAACTTTCACTTCCTGGGGTAAAAATGGGAATATTCTTCCCACTTTCTACCACTACCAATAAATATTTCTGCTTAAACCAAAAAACCAAGCGTGACCACTGAAGTCTTAACTCTATACACATATGAAGTTAAACTTTTTTACACATTTCAGCAACTGTGCTTTGATGTAAAAGGCTGAAGCTCTGACATTGCACTGCCCACCCCTTACACAGTGAGGGGTAAATACACACAAGCAGGACCTGGGCTCAACGCACAGTGGTTAACTCTGCTTCAGCCTGTAAAAACACACCTTGCCAGCTGGAACTGTGACGGATTTCCCCACCCAAACGGAATAAAGACTTGTAGGAGGAAAGCTAAAGAGTTACCAAAACACAAGAATAACAGCAGCCTCCAAGACACAACTGCTGGCAAACAAACCTGGAGAGCTCCAGCAGAAAAGGGAATTCATCTGCACAGGTGTGTGACCTCCTTTCCTCAGTGCTTCATTCTGCCACAATTCTCTGGTGCCAGATCAAAACCAACACTACACAAAGCCCTTTACTTGGACCTGTTTCAGAAGTCATCACTGCGTAAGGAGCAAAGCTGTCTAACCTTTTTTTTTTTTTCTTTTTGGTTGTTTGGGGTTTTTTTTGTTTTTTTTTTAAACAAGAAATCGTTAAAAAGATGCACAAAGCTCACAGTTTGCACTGGAAAACAAAAGTTCTGCTGCAGGTCGCAGATCCCCACAGTTGGGGTTTTTGTGTTCAGACCCTACTCACTCCCCCGGTTCCGAATAATTCTCTCTTTCACCCCTGAAGACATCAGCATAAAAAAATCCATAATCCACTAAAGCTAAAAAAGAACAAATGTGAATATCTGAATACTCTGATTTCCACACAACGTCCCCAGGTCTCTCGAGGATCTACACCTATGTTTCTGAGCACAGAACAGAAGTGAACCCAGGATTTGCCAGCTACTTGGGACTGCTGTGCAACAAGAACTGTCAAACCATGCAGCAGCCCAGCCTCACGCTCCAACAGGCCGAGTGCTTTTTGGGACAGTAAGATTTTGCAGGTTGGGCACATGCCAACAGCAGCAGCAGCTTATCACAGTTCCACAATCTTGAGAGAGACCTCAGAAAGAAACTGCACATCACCCAGCACCAAAACATTCTTTAAAAGGAAGATCCAAAAGGAGGCTCTGGCTAACCCATAGGACAGCCCAGACTTTCTAGATGGAACACAACACCAGGAGTGAGTAATTCAGCTCTTACCTTTACCAGCGACTTTATCTGCGCACCTAAAAAAACACAAAAGCGAGTGTAAGAGCCAGACTCTACGGGATGGGGACAGAAACAAGGAACTGAATGACACGGAGATGAACGCCAACTCCCCAAAGTCCCGGTGCCTCTCTATCAGATCATTGTTTTCAACACCTCATGCCAAGGTGGATTATTTCAGCCGCAGGAAGCTGAAGGGAACTATGGAAATATCCAGCAGCAAAGACCCAGCCCTACCCAGGACAGTTATGACCAACCCAGGGGGATTTTGTGCTTAGAAGAGGGCAGAACAGCTGCACTTCCAAAGGCTCCCGTGTCCTGCTCAGGATCGAAGGTGCAGCGGGTGCAGCATCTCCCCCCGGGAAGGTGGATCCCACCGCCTCCCTCGCCCAGACCTTTGGCAGACGGGTCGAGACCGCGCCGGCGCCGCGGGGCACCGGGACAGCGGCCGCTGCCCGAGGGCGCTGCGCAGCCAGCGATTCCCGGGACACTGCCCTTCCTGGGAAGGGACCGGCGGGGCCGGCCCAGCCCGGCCGGAACAAAGGGGCGGCGACGCGGGGCACCCCGCGGCCGGAGGCGGCCCCGGGGCCCGGGCCCGTTGACGCGGGTCGGGCAGAGGCCGCCCGCAGCCCCC
>VXAZ01009703.1:41998-69927 GCA_013399875.1 Gymnorhina tibicen
GAAAGTCCTCACGGCCCTGGAGCAGACCTGGCACCCTGAGCACTTCTTCTGTGCCCACTGCGGGAAGGTGTTTGGAGATGAGGGTATGTCCCAAGGAACAGGTGTGGGGGTCCTGCCCCCATCCCAGGTATCCGCTGCCCTTGCACT
The DNA here is from genome assembly GCA_013399875.1 of Gymnorhina tibicen. NCBI lineage: Eukaryota > Metazoa > Chordata > Aves > Passeriformes > Artamidae > Gymnorhina > Gymnorhina tibicen. The sequence goes on from VXAZ01009703.1 coordinate 42,146, forward strand.
TACCGCCACGGTCTCTCCCTTGCCTCCTGTCCTGGGTACCACCATGTCCACGTCCCACTGTCCCCAGCGTGAGCTGTCCCCAGGCGGGTGCCCATCCCGATCCCCTCCCCACAGGGTTCCTGGAGCGCAACGGGAAGCCGTACTGCCACCAGGACTTCCTGGCCATGTTTGCCCCCAAATGCCAGGGCTGTGAGCGCCCTGTCACGGACAATTACCTGTCGGCCCTGCAGGGCATCTGGCACCCCGAGTGCTTCGTGTGCACGGTGAGTGGGACGGCGGGGACGCACGGAACGGGTGCGTTCCCAGGGCCGTGCCAGCCTTCCCCTCTCCTTCCCCCAGGAGTGCCTGACTGGCTTCAGCGGCGGGTCCTTCTTCGAGCTGGAGGGGCGGCCCTACTGCGAGCTGCACTTCCACCGGCGGCAGGGCACCATCTGCCACGGCTGCGGCCGCCCCGTCACCGGGTGCTGCATCACGGCCACGGGGCGCAGGTACCACCCCGAGCACTTTGTCTGCACCTACTGCCTGGGCCGGCTGCAGAAGGGCACCTTCCGCGAGCGCGGCGACAAGATGTACTGCCAGCCCTGCTTCGAGAAGCTCTTTGTGTGAGCCCCAGGTACCCCAGCACTCAGCCACCCTGCCTGGACAGCCCCAGCATCGTCCTCACCATCAACATGCCTGGCAGTGTCCCTGCTGACCCAAACACGCCTCATATCCCACCCATCAACATCCCTGGCATCGGTCCCGCTCAGCCAACTGTCCCCAGCCTTGCTGCTGCCGAGCCAGGCATCATTCATTCCTTGTCCCCCTCCCTGCAAGACATCCCTGGCATTGGCCCCTGGACCTGAAGCAATAAAACACCTGGTCCTGCCTTTTCTCTGCTCACTGCTGGCTTTGGGGACCAGAGGGCAAGGCAAGGTGGGAGGGCTGGGAAATACCACGTGGTTTGTCACAAAGTGACACCTCTGGGAGCCATGGAGACCAGCACTACTCCTGGAAAAGGCACTTAGGCCCAGCAGCAAAGCCAGAAACACCAAAGGGGCAGGCACACATCACACTTTAAAAACTTTATTTATATAAAAAAATCATTTTGTTTTAAAAGCGTTACAAGAGTGTGCACAGGAATCAGACAAGGAACGGCTTGGTGCTTCCCCCTCCCCGCCTCCTTGGCCCCCCTCCCCACCAGGGCCAAGGAGGAGAGAAGGGGGACGCTGTCTTTTTGGTTCATTTGGAATTAAAAAAGGAATTAGTGTTTTACATATTTAAAGGAAAAGAGAAGAGTTAGACCCCAGAACAAAACCCAACCGAGCTGAGGTGGGGCTGGCAGCAGGGCGGGCCCAGCCGGAGCTGGGGGTGAAGTGGGGCAGGAGCAAGGCACCAGCTCTGCCCCTGCCACCTCCCCGCGCCCCGAGAGCCCGCCCTGGGGGGAGGCCCGGGCTGGGATGGCTCCTGCTCCAGTTTGCAGCCTCCTACCGAGGCTTCCAGTTGCACAGGGAGCCCCAGGGCCCCCCGGAAAGATCACAGCACATGGATGTGCCCCAGCACCACAGCCAAGAGGAGGAGGAGGAGCACATCCCAGCTCCCGGGGCAGCCCAGGCCCAGATGCAGATGAGCACCCCGCACCCTCTCAGAGAGGGCAGGGGGGTTGGGTTCCCCCCAAACAGGCTCCCAGCCCCACTGCAGACAGGTAAGGCTCCCAGCGGGGAAGGAAGAGCTCAGCCCTGCCGGAAGCCCAGGAAACTCCCCTTTCCCAGGGAAGCAGCCGGACAGTACGATTCAAAGAGCTATTTCACAGTGGCAAAAGAAAGGCACGTGTCAAGAGAAAGTCAGCGGGGCAGGGCCGCGGGATCCCGGCTCCAGGCGCCCGGCACAGTGCGCCCCGAGCCGCCCGCTCTCCCCAAAACCCTGCCGCATCTCCTCCCTCCGCAGGGACCCCGGCCCACGCCCCAGCACTGACCCCCTTCCTCACAGAAGGATCCTCCTCACACAGGCACTGGGTGGGAGCCAGGGCCCTATCCAGACCCCGCTGCAGGATCTGGAGCTGGATCCCCCTTCCCACGCCCCCAGAGCCTCATCTAGAGCAAAGCAAGAGACGTTATTGCTGCTTTTCCTTCCTCTCGCCCCCTGTGCCTCCAGCCCCTGGACTCTGGTCCTGCAGCCCTCAGGGAGGAGGGATGCTCCTGTTGTCCCCACGGCCCTGGTTGAAGAGTGATCCCGCACAAAAAAATATATCCTATAGGCAACAAAACCAAACCAAAAACAAGGCGGCGGCGAGTGAGGTCCCAGTCCCTGTCCCTGCAGACGCCTCAGAGCAGGGCGAAGGCGTGGGAGAGAAGGCAGCTCCTGGTCAAGGCAGAGATCCGAGTCCTTGTGCAGCATCCACGCCGGCTGATCCGGCAGAGTCAGGCAGGAAGGTTTTACTCTCAGGAGGAAGGAGGTGGTGGAGGACGGGAGAAGGAGGAGGAGTTCTCAGTGGTGGTGTCCCAGAACAGGGAGGTGCAGCGGCCCAGAGGAGACCAAGTGGCCCAGGCTGCCCCGGGGACCCGGCCCAGGCGTTTGGCTGGATGGTTGGCACAAAGAGTCCAGCAAAAATTCCAACGATAAGACAAGGTAAAAGTCGGTCCATTCCACCATGAAGAATTATATATTTATATATATAATATATTATCAACCCAAACGGAGCGGAGGCGGGGAGGCCAGCTAGATCTTCTGCTGTGGAGAGAGAGAGAGAGGGACAGGCATTAAGGCTGGAGCAGGAGCGAGGGCGGAGGCAGGATCACGGCACCAGTGATTGCAGCAGCAGTGATTGGAGCAGGATTTGGCTGGCCAAGCACCCCTAAGAGCACAGCAGGATCTGTCAGCACTGTCAGATTGGGCAGGACACCGTGGGACATACCGACACGGGGGAGGGCACAGCAGCATCTTCCTCCGCCTCCTCTACCTCAGGCTGCGACTCCTGCCCCTCCTCCTGCTGCAGACACAGGGGGGTAAGTTAGTAGGGGCCATGGCATGGGGGGTGTTAGTTGTGGGAGCCCAGCTCTCCCCTCCTCTGCCAGCCAGGACAGCAATGTGGCATTTCCTGCACCCATCCCACTCTTCCCGAGTTAAGGAGAGCTGCTCACCATCAACGGCGCTGCCTTCACCGTCTCCATCTCTCCGAGGTCACCGGATCGGTCCAGCGTCCTGCTGTGGTCCCTCTCGTTGAGCGTGGAATAGTTGTCTGGAGCAGGTGAGGGGACAGTCAGTCAGTGGTGTCACCTCCACGGGTGGCTGCACCACCCCCACAGGAGATGTGAACTCTGCCCTGCTCCCCACATACCGAGGGAGAGCCCCTCTCCTACCTGGTCCCATGTTGCTCATCTGGATCTCCTCCCGCGAGGATTTCTTGTCTACAAGCACGGGAGAGCACGTCAGGGACAGACCCTGCAGCCAGGAGCCGCAGAGGAACTGCTCCCTGCCCCGGCTGGGGGAGCCCAGGCCCAGCTGCAGCTGCAGCTCTGTGACCCAAGGACACCACAGGACCTACGGTGCCAGCCCCAAGAAGCCATCTAAGGCCCAAACTGATGGCTCTGATGGCCAGGAAGGCCACCCAAGTCCCAGACTGACGGCCCTGTGTGAGCAGCTGTGGCTGCCAGGGAAGCCAAAGCTGAAGAGCGGGGAGGGGACAAACGCCAGCTGCCCTGGGTACCCACAACGCAGAGGGATGATGGCGGGCACAGGTGCTGAAGGTGGGCACATACCTGTTTTTTGGTTCCTGTCAATGAGAGGCAAGGTGCTGTCATCAAAGGAGTTGCCTCCCTGGGTCCGAGAGGCATTGCTCAGGTTCACCTACAGCAACAGACAGTGACCGCTCAAACCCTGGGCCCAGAGGTTCCTTCCCCACCAGCACATCCCACCCCTCCAGCACCAGCACAAACCCAGGAGCCCTCCCACAGCCCTTGAGTAAGGGGCCCAAAGTAACCAGAAGGAGCTGAAGCCCCCACTGCACCCCCATCAGAATGGGGGGGGCCTGCCTGCACCAGGGCAGTGCCCGGCCCTCCAGCAGCAAGGGCAGGCCCCGCTTTTGGGAAGCAAACTGAGCCTGGGAGAATCCTGTTCTTCAGCACTGCCACAGCAGCATTTAGGGTGACAAAATTCCTGCCTCGCGCTCATGTGGGACACGGGGCACAACACTTCACAGAGTGCTCCTAGCAGAGACTTCCTGGTGGCCATTGGCTGAAGAACAGCACATGGACACCTCTGCGAGTCCCCAGTGCCACCAGCAGGGTGAAGAGCTGCAGGCCAGTACTGGCAAGCTCCAGGAACACCCTTCTCCCTGCTGCAGGACCCCACCTACCGCCCCAGCCGCCACAGGGCATCCCCACACCTGGAAATCTGACTTCTTCCAGCCTTCCTTCTCAAGAGGCTTCCGCAGCTCCTTATAGCCCCAGACTGTCTGCAAGACGAGGGCGGCTGCCCGGACTTCTCTCTCTGAGCGGTTCCTAGGAAGAGGCAAAGGAAGAGATGTTTGGAAACTCAGAGAAAATGAAGCCCCTCTCCACCCCTGGCATCATCCTTTGAGCAGAGCCTACCCAGATTTGTTGATCAGCACAAGCTTCTCGATCCCCTGTGTTTCCCGGAGCTTCTTGGCCGCCTCAAGGTTGTCCACGATCACTTCATTGATGGTGTTGAGGATTGACACCACTGTGTCCTCAGAGAGGTTTTTGGCAGGGCTCTGCTGTCCTCCAGGCAGGTTCTTCACTAGGTTGGGGATGGCATGTTTGCCTGGGAAGGATAAAGAGCTGGGCATGAGCAAGCAGGGAACAGGACTGAAGGGAAAACCACTGACAGGTGACCCATTTTGCTGTCCCTCTCTGCGGAGCTCAGCACTGTCTGCTCTGGGCGGGGGGAGCAGACAGCAGCCGGGCTGACGCCGTGCCCACGCACTTCCCCAGCAGCCAAGAGGAGAAGGAGGAAGCTCCTGCCCAGCCCGCGAGGACAGAGGGAGCGTGCCGTCCTCACCGATCAGCTCCTTGTTGCGCAGGTCCACGGCCAGGTTGCGCAGGGCCCCGGACGCCGCTTTCACCACGCGCTCGCTGTCGTGGGTCAGGAGGTCGGCGATGGCGGAGAGCCCCTTCTCCTGGCGCAGGGCCGAGCGGATGTACCGGCCGTACTGTGGGGGGCACAGGGCCGCCGTGTCACCCGGGGCCGGGCACGCCGCTGCCGGCCCCCACGGGCGGTGCTCCCGGCTCCCCGGGCCCCTTCCCCACCACGCCGCCGGCTCTGCGGGCACTCACCGTCCAGCTGCCAGCGCACAGGTTCTGGATGGCTCCTGCCGAAGCCTCCAGGATAGCTGGAGTCTTGCTCTCCTTCAGGAGGGAGATGTATATCCGCACCACTTCTGGCTGGAAGAGGAGCTCGTAGCCTGCCAGGAGGACAGGGGGTAGGAAGGGTTTATCCAAGGGCTCCACTAGCGTCTGCCTAATCTGGCACTGCTGGGCAGACGAGGCTGTAAGCTTCTACCCAGGCTCCTGGGGGGTGGGATCCTTGGCACAGAGAGGGCCAGGCTGCCCCAGGGTACCAGAAACCCCAGCCGCTGCTTGGCCAGGGGCTGTGATTCACATGCAGTGAGATACTCGTCCCCAGAGGCTTCTGGGAATGACCCTTTCTCATTCCCATGGCTGGGGAACACCTTAAGACAGAGATTTTAGGTTTAAATCGTGCCTGTTCTTCATGCCCCGGAGAGAAGAGCAGGCAAGAGGGCAACTGTGCTGGCAAGTCTGAGACCATCAGAGGGCTGTGTCGCTGTGCTGTCCCTCAGCCCCTGGGGCAGTATTTCCCTCTGAAGCCTGTCCTGAGGCAGCACTGACCTCATCCATGCACAAGATCCTCACAACTACTGGCAGAGCTTGTGTTTTAACAGGCCCTTGGGCATTCCTGCTCCAAACCCCACTTCTGCCCATTGGAGAGGCTCGCTGGAATGGGAAACAGCTCCTCTTGCTCGCTCCTCTCCCAGGCTGCTGTGGCAAAAGCTGCCCTGACACCCAAGCCCTGCATAATCACTCAAGGAGCATACCTTTGGCCGGAGTTGTTCTTTTGGGAAAATCCACTGTGTCGGCACCAGGGTCTTCTGGGAGCTTTTTACCTTCAAAGGGTAAGTGGAGAGGCGTGAGACTCCTCCTCTCCCCACCCACCTCGGCCCAGCAGCTCTTTGCCACTTGCAGGAACAAGCCCAGGGGCGAGCTGAAGCCAAGCAACCAGCGTGTCCCAGGAGGGGACATTGGGGGCATTAGCCACGCTGCAGGCAGACTGTGCCCAGCTGGGGAGGGGGGGACAAAGAGAGCTGGAGAAAGCACCCAATTAAACCACGGAAAAAGTAAAACCAAGAGGGCACTCACCTTTGGAGAACCACTCGTCTATTGGTGAGGCGGAGAGAAGGACAGGAGAGAGGGGAGGCAGGAGGAGAGAGGTGCCGACAGCATCATGGGGCAGATCGTTTGGCAAGAAAGCAAAGGGAAGGGGAAGGGGCAACACAGGAGAAAAGGGAAGGCGTGGAATTAGTGGACATGTATCCGTCACCATCCCGCCACCACAGACACCCACCACAGCTTGTGTCAAACGCTTTGGGCAAGCCAAGCAGCAGCTCCCAGAGCCAGGGAAGCAGGGACCACTGCGCCTCCGGAGAAAGCTGCCCTTCGGCCTCCACACGAGATGCCCCAGTAGGAGCACAGAGACCCCAGACCACCCTCAAGAGCTGTCTCTGTCCTCCTCCCTCCCTTCCCTGCCGCTGCTGGCACACGAACCTTTGCCCTTCTTGGCCCCGAAGCAGCTGGCGGCATGGGGCCCGGCGTTGTTGGCGGGGACAAGGGGCGTCTCCTGGTAGCGCTCGGCGTGGGGGATCTCACGGTGGACTTGGTAGGACAGGTTCCTCAGCAGGCACACACAGTTCTCCACCAGCTGTGGAGAGAACCAGAGAGTCTGACTGAGATGCCGGGAGCGGCACTCCAGGTCTGCGAGCGAGGGCCCGACCCAGCCTTCAGCTTAAAGCTCAAGGAAACTTCAAGCCGAGACCTCATCCAGGCAGATCGGGAAGCCCTGAGCCAGCAGCATGGGGATGAGTGACACAACCAGGCTGCTGCTGGGGGGGCCAACATTCCTACCCCAAACTGCAGGCTGAGTGCCAGACACGTCCTGGTCCAACAGTGCCAGGTGCATGCCACGCAGGCTCTCCCTTTCCCGACACCAGCCCCGCTGCGGTACCTTGCTGTCCGAGTCCTTCTGGCCGATCTCGGACTGCACGATGTAGATCAGGGCGTCCACCAGGCCATCACATTCCCGCAGCTTCCGACGGGCCTCGCTCCGCTCCGAGCTCACGTTCCTGGCAGGCAGGAGAGAACCGTCACGGGAGAGACAGCTGAGGGCAGGCGAGGGGCAGCCCACACCCCGCAGAGCTCAAGAGAGAAAACAGCTCCTGTAGCTCCCCTCACTGAGGGGAAACGCCTCCAATCTCAAGGTCTGCATCATCAGCAGCTGTCTTAGGAGAGCAGCTGCTCCGCAGACCTCTGGAAGCGCCAGGAACAGCCCGGAAGGAGTGTTGCAGCCCAAACCCAGGCCAGCGCTCTGCCAGATCCATACCTAAGGCAGCCAGCGGTGTTGGTGAGCACCGACTCCCACTCTATATGGCGGGGTTTGGAGTCCTCGTTGGGCTCTCGCTCCCAGCCAGAGCGGGGAATAACCACCTCATCGGTCAGGGCATGTAGTGCGTGATCCACGATGGCCATCTTGATGGAGTCGTGCGAGGACAGGTTCCACAGCGTCCCTGCAACGCCACAAGCGGAAGGTGAGCACTTGGACCCCTGATCACAGACCCCACCCCAAGGGCCAGCCTGTCCTGCCCTCCCTGGAGCCACTACCTGTGATGACCTCGGTGAGGTCCATGTCGTGGGCCTTGCGCAGCAGGCGCACCAGCGCAGGCACCCCGTCGCAGTTCTTGATGGCGATCTTGTTATCCTGGTCTTTGCCGAAGGAGATGTTCTTGAGGGCTCCGCAGGCGCCGTAGTGCACCTCCTTCTTGGGGTGGTCCAGCAGCCCCACGAGCACGGGGATGCCCTTCAGCCGGCGCACCTCCGTCTTCACCTTGTCGTTGCGGTAGCACAGGTGCTGCAGGTAGGCGGCCGCGTTGGACTTGACGGCGTCCAGCCGGAAGCTCAGCATGGCTATGACCTCCGGCAGCTCCGGCTGGCGCCAGTTCCCTGGGGCCGGGCCGCCTTTCCGCAGGCTGTCCAGGCTCGCCAGGCTGCCCCGCTCGTGCTGGGCCAGCGGGGCCCAGTAGTACCGGTCGGGGGCCACTTCATCCACCAGCATGTCTTCATAACTCCTAGGAGAGAGGGCAGAGGGTGTCTGAGCACAATCACAGACCTGGGGGAGGCTGTGCCCCCTCCTGCCCACCAGAAGGGATGAAGCTGGATCCTGGTCTCTGATCCCTGTGGAGGCAGGAGCCAGCCCTGGTGCACAGGTAAGAGCCAGCCCTGGGGCACAGGCAAGGTGTGCTGCTGCCCTGGGGACAGGCCGAGTCAGGCACCAAGAGACACCCAGGCTCCAGGGATCAACCTTGTGGCTCTCAGGGCAGGCCTGGGGAAGAGCCATGGCCCCACACACCCTTGTCCTGGCCAGGAGCAGCTCATCCACAGACTGGCAGTGCTGGGAACCAGCCCAAGAAAGCACATGGAAGTTTAAAGTGTAACTACTGCCCCACATGCCAAAGTGACATTTCACACCCCCAAAACACACACTTCTCAAATCCCAGGGTCTCCCATTTTTGCAGTCACTGGCACTATAATCCTTCCCCCACCCAGGCAGAGGAATCCAGTGATTTCCAACAGAAAGGGATGGGAGGGGACAGCTCCGTCACCCCTGCTGTGCCAGAGCACTGAGGACTTTCAAACAAGACCCAAGGAGAGGCTTCCACTCTCCGGTCTGGCTCACACCTGCCCCAGGGGCTGCTCAGCCACCTCCCAAGCAGAGTTAGCTCCTGCCCCTGAGCATCCTGACAAGGATGGTGGCAGGTGCTGCTGCCACCGCTTCCCTTCCTACAGCCTCTGGTACAGGACTTGCCCAAGCCACCAGCTTTAGAGCCGCTTGCACAGCCACACACCCACCGGGCGCTGCGGCACCAGCACCGCCATGGTGTGGCAGCGGGCTGCCAGGCTGGCTTCCAGGAGGTCCCAGTGGGGTCATGCCCCACGCCCGGCTGCTCAGAAGTGTCGAGGAGCAGCAGCACAAGGCTGGAGCGAGACGCAGCCACCGACACTTGCCAACACGGCTGGCAGCTGATCCCACTCCCGTGCCAAGACTCGAGCTCCCTGGAAGGGAGGTCCCATCCCACTGCAGTGCCGGATCCCACCCTGCAAGTGTGGAGGATTCCACCTCCCACAGTGCCGGATCCCCTCCGGGCAATATGGAGCTGGCAGGGAGCGGGAAGGACCTCCCTTCCCTGCTGAGAGGAAGCTCTGAGAAGAGCCCCAGAGCAGGGGCCGGAGCTCTCTGCGGCCAATGGCGGCCAGCACGCGCGGCGTCCCACGGCTCGAGGCGCTCCTTTGGCTCCGCGTGCCTGGTGAGCTGCCTCCCAAAGGAAGTCGTTAACAGCCAGGCTCCTGCTCAAGACAAACATCTCTGAGGCGGGGGACGCTGCTCTCCCCGTTCCCATTCCTGCGAGCTGGGCAGCCGGTGCGGACGGTAACTGAGAAGGTGGGGGACAAGCCAAGCTCAACAGTGCCTGGATTCCACAGATTGCTGTGATCTTTATCGCTCTGCCCGGGGAGGGAGAGCCGGCTCAGAGGCCCACCAGCCCATCATTCATACCCTGAGTCATTCCTGCAGCTCCAACAGAGCTGACCTTCTCCCTCTGCATGACCCACATCCCCCAGTCTCCCACCTGGCTGCAGCTCTTGCACTTGGCTCCTGTACCCCCCGTCCTCCAGGACCCGGAGGAGCAGGAGCACAGACACCTTCCTGCGCAGCAGAGAGGGCTTGTGGTCTCAAAGGCCACACAGGACACAGCCCAGGGAAAGTACACAAGCCAGAGTCTCTGTCTGGCCAAGCAGCCAGGTGTTGGACACGCCTGTGTCACCCCTTCTGCCCAAGATGCCCCCTGAGGGACGAGACCTGGTGGCCATGTGCTCAAAACTGCCCACACTGGCTTGTCCCGGGCTGCCCAAGGAGGGAAGAGCCTGGAGCAGCCCTGCCTGCCCTCCTCCAGCCGGCACAAGCTGCATAAAGCGAGGAGGCCGAGAAAATCCATCTGGGCGAGCAACCGCCCCGACTGGTTCAGCACAGCCCAGCAGCACTTGTGCTGGCACTAGCCACAAGGACAGACAAAGCTGCTCCTTCAGTCCCTTCGGCAGCCAGGAGCTACTGTGGATTTACGGCATGCACCTGGATCGGGCAGATCTCCACAGGGGCTGGCAAGAGCCTCCTCTCCCCCAGGTCTCTCTCCCTGTTGCCTCTGTTTTATGTCCCAAGATTTTAAGCAGCCTGTGCTGAGCCTTACCTGTCTGCCTGGGGCCACTCTGGGGCAGTCAGGAGGTGCTGACACAGTCCCTTCCCCATCTCCAGGGCTCTGGCTCAGCCCCTCGCTCCACTGCTACCTCACCACCCCCAGAGCCATCCCCCAGCACCTGCCCGAAGCCCTGCTGACAGCCCAGCAAGGAACAGAGCAGGAAGCAGTACGTGGGCAGGGACAGCTGGCACAAGAGATCAATGGGCAGGAGTCATGACCTCAGGCGGGTGACATCCTGAATGCCTGGCCTGAATGCCTGGCTGGGCAGGAAGGACCACCAGGACCCTGCTCTGGCCTCTGAGGGCAGCACAGCCCAGCAAGCTGGAGGAGCCACCATCGCCACAGACACACGAGGGGGAGAAGCTGCTGCTGCTGCCAAACAGGTTGAGCGGCTTCTCCCGCCCTGCCCTGCAGCAGGGTCGGGCTGTGCAGGAACGCTCCCGGGGCACTGTGGGGCCGAGCCCTGCTCACCCCGGCCTGGGCTCAGCTCCCCTTCCCGGGGCTGCTCTTGGCTCAGGGAGAGCACAGTCATGGGACCGCAGCTGCTCCCGACACACAACCCACACAGGCACCGCTCCCAGAGGGATGCGCCACACTGGGGCACACACAGCCCTGGTGGCACAGAGGGAAGGGCCTGGAGCTACATCCAGCTGCCCACTGGAACTCCTGGCTGCAGGACGACCAGCTCAATTAGCACCCAGGTTTAACCACTAATTAAGCAGACAATTAGAAGCGGATGCAAGTTTTCTCCTGTGTGAGCCGTGTGTGACTCAGCCCAAAGTGTTGTGACCATGGTCCTCCTTCCTCCAAGGAGGGTGAAGTTCAAGGGACCCCAGAGCACCCCAGAGCCTCCTGCCACGTACCTGAGTCGCCGCCGAGCATCAGACGGGGTCCCCGCCCTCCTGGCCGTGCCGTAGTCAGACATGAGCCCGTAGTCCACATCTTCAAAGCCCACGCTGCGCTGGTCGTCCTCCAGGCCGTAGGGCTCGGGGTGGAAATGGTTGAGGTCCATGTTGCTGCCCCCAACGCGCACCTGGGGCTGGGGGCCGTAGATGTCCTGGCGGCTGGGGGCCCGGTAGGTGTCCATGGAGGGGCGGTAGCGCTCGTCGATGCGCGTGACGCGGGACAGGCTGCCGTAGCTGTGGTCGCTGCCCGGGTACCCATCCTCGTAGGGGCGGCCGTAGCCGTCGGGGTAGTGGTAGTTGCGAGGGAGGGTGGCCGTGCCCGCCTGGCCCAGGTAGCTGCCGGGGCCCCCGTTGCCGTTCTTGCGGAAGTTCCTGTCCATGGTCTGGACGTAGTTGCTGGTGACGGGGGACGTTTCCAAAGGCAGCCCGTCAGGCCCCACCGGCACCTGCTGCACCGTCCGGGTGGTCACCGTCTTCACCACTTTCTTCACCTGGAAGGGGTGACACGCGTGCAGGACACGCTCACGTCAGGAAACCCACCGCATCCCTGCATCCCCAGATTTCCCTGCCAGCCCAGCACTTTACTTCAGGCACATTTCACGCCCTGTTTCAGCTCATGGCAGAGCAACCAGCCACCAGGGTCCCCCACCATGCCCTGTCCCTCCATGGCGTCCCCAGGCCTGTACCGTGGTCTCTGTACGCCGGGTTGTCCCATCATCTGATGTCTCCACGGACACGACTGACATGGCCCCTTCCGGGTCCTCCTCCATGGTGTACGTCTCCTCCACGATCTGGCCCGGGTCCTGCATCCTGGGGATTGTGCTGTACAAGAGGTGGCTGTGGTCCTGAGGGGAGAAAGAGACAGGCAGTCAGACCCTGTCACCAATCTGGGCCTTCCTGGAGTCAGCTGCATGAGATCTTTCCTCACAGGGAGCCCTGATACCTTTTGGAAGAAGGCACCTTTAAGCCAGGATGGCAACATTAGAAGCCCAAGTCACCCTCTCCCAGTTGGAATGGGGACACTGGGGCACTGTCCTGCACCCTCCCCCAGCAAGGAGGCTGCCCACAGCCAGAGGGCTGAGCTCCCCCTACCTGTGGCCCGTTGAGCTTCAGATCTGAATATTTCTGCCTTTCCAGGTCAGCATCGCCCAGGAAACGTCCGTTCTGAAACACAGCAGGGCAGCAGGCCTGTTACTACACTGATCTCCCATGGATCCGTCCTCACTTCCCTGCAGGGCCCTGAGCAGCCCATCTCCTGCATCTGACAGAGACACCCACCGTGCACCCCACGGGAGCCCCCAGGAGAGGAACAACCTCCTCAGGGGTCTGTGCCATGTGCAGCAAATCTCCTCTAGGCCAGCCTGGGGAAGAGTCGGAGGAGACACCCCGACAGCCCAGCTCTCCCACACGCTCCTGATGGAATGGCCACGACCTCTCCCTGCTCCCCAGCAGGGCCCTGGACACCTTCCACACCTCCCGACGCAGGAGCCACCAGTGACCCCAGAGGCCCCCCTGGGCCCGAGGGAACCACGCGGTGGCCGATCGCAGGGTGCTGCTGTTTGACACTTGAACTCTTCCTCTGTCCACCCTGCCCTGCCCCACAGGTCCCCCCTGGCACCACCACCTTCCACAGCCGGAAAGGCACCTGGCTCCTGCACACCACCACGCACCAGCCCTCCGGGCACCCCTCTCCAAGACTGAGCCTGAGAAAGTGAGGAGACACCTCAAGCCAAGGCAGATGAAACCACATCTCCAGCCCTGTAGAGAAGCTCTCTCCAAGCCTGGTTTGGCCGTGTGGGGACCAACAGACTCCAGAGATTTGCCCTTTGTCACACACAGAGGGAGACACACACGCCCCAGCCCCAGCATTTCGGCTGCCCTCCAAGCAGCCGAGTGGGATGGGAAGCAGAGATGCCCCGGAACAGAGCACAGCCAACCTCTGACCTTCCCAAAACCAGAGCAGAGCCAACCTGGCAGCAAGACCCTCCAGGCTGGCACCTGCTCCCCTGAAGCCTCTGTCTGCCAAGGGAGGTCTGCACACCCCCAGACCAACTCCAGTATACCAGTGCCACAAGAACAGCTGGGCCCTCCTCCACCTCCCATATCCAAGGAGGGCCGAGGGGAGGCAGCTCCGGGGGCTCCAGGAGCCTGTGCACGCCCCTCTGCCGAGGGGGTGTTTTACCTGGTGCCGCCGGGTGAGCGTGCCGTTGGCCAAGCCCGGGCCGGCGTCCTGTGGGGAGACCCGGACTCGCTCCAGCTGGGCTGAGACATGGCGCCGTTCCTCCTCCAGGGCCCGGGTCAGCTTCTCGAACTGTGCCTCCTGCTCCTTGACAGAGGCAAGGATGCTGGCGGTCGACTCCACTTCCGAGTCGTCCATGGGTGACGGGTGCCCAGGGTGGGCAGGGCTGGGGGCACGGGGAGGCACAAGCGGAGGCGGCTTGGTGTCAAGGTGAGGGTGGGAAAAGTAACCCAGAAGGGCAGGAGCCCCTCTCTTCACTGCACATGATTTTGGGGGAGGAAAGGAGGAGAGAAGAGCGGTCAGAAGAGACTGATTTCATTAAGACAGATTTTCAGAACAGGAAAAAAAAAAAAAAATCTTATGGCATTAACACCCGCTCCCACCCATCACCAGAGAGCTGGCAAGAGGGTCCTGGAGCAGGACTCAGATGCAAACTGCCCCAGCACTAAAGCTTGGAAAAGTGTCACTGTGGGGCCAGAAGGTCCCCCCAGCACACCAAACAGCTGGGGCTGAGCCAGGTTCGGAAGAGCTGCTGTGGGCAGACAGTGCAGGAGGGGAGGGCATGTCCCTGGGGTGGGGCAGGGGACACTCCTGAAGAATGAGAAGTGACCCACATCCCACTGCTTCCTCCAGGGAAGGGTGGAGGGAGAGGGCCGTGTCACTTATCTGCCCCCTCCTTCCTGGTGTGGTAAGAGATGGGGCGACAGCCCTGGCTCCACAGCTCCTTCCCAGCCAGGAAAGGGGATGGAATGTGATGGGATTCCTCTAAAGGAGATCCCATGAGCCCCTGCGACTGCTGCCAAAGCTCACCACCCTCCAGGTATCCACCAGGGCTCTCTCTCCAGGGATCCTCAGCCCACAGACCTAGGGATGGGCTTCAGCGTGGACCCCTCCAACACCCCCGCCCAAAGGAGAACAGCAAGTGAGGCACAATCAACATTTTGGTACAGAAAGGCAATATTCTTCCATACAGACCTGTCAGAGGAGGAAGCTCAGGTTTGATTGGCAAAGGCACGGGACAGCCAGGTCTAGACGCAGAGAGTCATGGGAGAAACAGCCCAGCCACCACAGTGAGGAAGCAGGAGGGAAGAGAGCTGCAGGGACAGCGGGAGCAGGTCAAAATCACACACAGGAACTCCAAACAGGAGGTAGGGCAGGCACGGAACTGGGAAACAGGCGCCTCTCTCCCAACCCCTCCCCTCGGAAGGACGGGCAGTGTCTGGAAGGGCCTATGGGGTGGCAAACGCAGCGCTGCTCCCACAACAGCCCCCCAGCTCCAGGGAGACTCCGGCACCCCTCACTGTTCCCACCGACGGGAGAAACGGCAGAGGCGGAGAGGAGCAGCCGGGGCTCAGCCCTCCACCCCTCCCGCGCAGCCCGGCCGAGTCCCTGCAAGCCCGAGAGGTTTTCCCAAAGCTGTGCAGTCATGGCGGGCATGTGGGGACTCGCTCGAGCCGGGCAGGCAGCACAGAGGCTGCTTTCCCACGGTCTCCAGCACCGGCTCTGCCCACTCCACTCCCCGGTGCCACCGCCCCGGAGCGCCGATAAGGACGAGCCGGAGCTGAGAGCTCGCTCAGGCAGCATCCCTCTTCCCACCACCTCCTGCAGCCCCTCCGGACCCAGCCTGCAGCACGTGCTGGTACGCAGGAGCTCGGTAAAGCGTCTTCTGGTCTGTCACACCCCTCCCCACTCCTCCTGTGGCTCTGCTCCCCAAAGCCTCCCTCGGGTACAGGCGCGTGTCAGCCACGGTGGCACCGCCGCGACAGAGGCCAGCCACGCAGGGTGGATGTTTTCCAAGCGCTTTGGAGGGCGCCCACAGCACGTTCCACCCTCTGGTCACTGCCACTCTGTCATCTGCCTTCATCACCAAAAAAATCCAGTTGCTCTACTCGTGGTGCCCAGCAGGAGAAGCAGCCGTGGCACACCCGGCCAAGCCCCGCACCCCGGGAAGAACACAGCCCACCACCCTCTGGAGCCCAAGCAAGCTTTTGGAGGCTCCCAGACATGACTCCTGGTGCATGCACACAGCTTTCCACCCCTCCCACCTTGCAACAGGTACTCCCTGAGGCTTTTCCGACAGATCGGCTCCCCGAGCCTTGTATGGAAATGCAGGGATGGCTCTGACCCTTGCTGCTCACCTGCCCTGCGGATTTGCAGGAAGGAGGAGAGGCTTGGTGCCTCCCAGAACAGCGCTGACACATCCCAACTCTCATCCCTGAGTAGCACTCCCTATCTCTGGGGGGCTACCACCCACTTTAAGTAGGGACACAGATCCTCAGCCTTTCCAGGGCTCCCTGATGGAAGGGGAGCAGCTCCTTGCCACATCCCAGTGTTGTCCAGCAGGACATAGGGCAGTCCTAGCACCCCAGACACCCTATGCAACTGTAGCATCCAAAATCCCAGCCAGCAGTCCCCTGGCTTGTTGGGATTTGTTTCCAGACCGGTATTTCAGCAAACCCTTTAAAAGAGGGGAACAGCCCCCCGTGGAGAAAGGATCCTCCACAACATGGACTTGTCCAAGCAGCTGTGCTCCCTGGCCAGCCCTGTCCCAATACAGAAGAGGCAGATTTTTAGGGCACAGGAGGGCAGAAGCAGCATCCTGACTCCAAAGAGACTTGGCTAGTCTGGTCTCATGAAGAGGATCACGCCTGCAGCAAGTGTGGACTAGCAGGGTCTGGCTCTGTGGGAAGCACGGACAGGAGAGATGGGAGCCCCAGAAGATCCCCTTGGTCCCACATGGCTGCCAGGCAGGGCCCGCACAGCCCACAGGGTGCCTCAGCCCCAAATCCCCACCTCTGCACGTTCCTTGGGAATCGGGCTGGGAAACGTGGACACTAACAATGAAACCTGCAGGGCTGTTAGGGCCCCAGATAAGGGGCCAGAGCAGCTGCGAGGCTGTTTCCTTCCCGTCCCTTCCACAGGGAGTAAACACAACAGCAGGGGAAGGAACAGGACAGGTCCCGCACCCTCCGGCTCCTGTCCCCTCGCACCCACAAATCCACCAGTGGATGCTCAGGAGGGGCCAGCTGAGGGTCTCCCAGCAGGATGAGGCCACGTTAAGCAGACAGACTCAGTATTGGGGGCTGCACTGCCTACACAGTTGCCATTCCTGCCCCGAGCACTGGACACGGCTCCATGATGGGCAAGAGGTGCCAGCAGAAAGGGGTCTCCCGTGCCGTGCCAGCTCCCTCCACCCTCGTTCCAGCCATTGTCTTTATCGATCTGGGATTAAAGACATAATTACGGAGAGGGAGTGCCAGGTCCAGAGAGGTCAGCAAGAGCTGTCCCTGCAGACACAGACAGCGCCATCCCGGCTGGAGCACGGCCATTCCCGGGGTTTGGCACACAAACCCCAAACTCGGCCCTACACCCCTCAGCTGTGAAGAAACTGCCCCACATTCAGGGACAGGGCACAGCACAGCCCCTTGACGCATCCCAATGCCTGTTTGGGGCACTCAGTGGCTGTCTCTGGAGAGAGGCAGGGAGGGCAGGAAGGGGAGAGCCTCAGCTATGCATCCTGCTCCCTCCAGCCAGTGAGCTGCTTGTGACAGCGCAAAGCCAAGTACACAGGAACCCGCAAGGGTGAAATTCCAGGGATTGCTTTGCGCCCATTGCCCCCCTCCTTCCCCCCAGCCTCTGAAGATCCAACTACAGAGCATTCTTCCAGAGCCAGACCCTGACCGGCTCTGAGGATGGCTCATGAAAGCCTTTTCATCATGAGAGAGGCACTTGCTGACACACCCGTTACTTAAAAACCCCAGCAAGCCAAAAATATTCAGCTGGCTCAGTTCAGGGCAAACCAAAAAGCCTAAGGACAAAGCACACCCCGAGCAGCTTCACCCCAGGGGCAGAACCCTCTCTGTTCCCCCAGCAATCAGTACGAGAGGACCCAGGGAACAACACAGTGACCCAGGAAGCTCCACATCTTAAATCCCCCTGGCCTTATCTCCCAACTTCCTGGCACCAACCCCACCCTGTGATGTGCCCACAGGTCCCAAAGCCAGAGCAGGTCCACTGGAGAGATGTCACAGAGCCTCGGGAGCAGAGCCCGCTTGCTGGCCAGGAGGCACCTGCCAGCCCACCTGTGTGCACAGAGCTTCCCCACCACGATCTTCCAGTCTGGACAAAGGCTTGGTCACAGCCGGACAGGCACCCCAAACCCTGAGCCCTCCACAGCTCTTCTGCTGCAGCCAGCTTTGACATGGCAGGTTCTTCCAAAACCTCTCACCCTGGCTTCTCCGGCAGAACTGCTTTCCCACAGAACAAATCCTTTGCCTGGAAAAATACATTTCCAGGGCCAAACCACAGACATACCCACCTAGAGTTCACCTGCACCCTCCTCTGCCAGAGGATGGAGTCCAGGCCTTGAAGGCTCCCCACCAGGAGCGTTTTCCTGGAGTTTGCCACGGAAAGATTAACCCCGGGGCCCAGACCGAGCCAGCAGATGGGGAATTGTGCTCCACAGGCCAGGGAAAATGGACAAGATCCGGCAGATAAGACTCAGGCTGGAGGCTCGACAGGCAGCACTGCTGCAGCACAGGGGATCTCCAGCGCAGTCCTCTACGTGGATTCTTCCAAAAACCTGCTCCAGCCCTGCTCCATGCCCCGAGTCCCTGAGAGCTGTCACCCAAAGGTCTTGGGATCCCTGCGGCTAAGGCCGCTGCCTCAGCACAGAACACTTTGGGCAAAGTTCAAACCAAGCACCCACAAAGTCAGAATCTCCTCTGCCACATCATCCCTGCCCCAGCACCCTGCTAAGGGACATGCCAGGTGCTCACTGCCATCATCCTGCTGCCACCAGGGAGGGGGAACAGAACTGCATCAGCTCTGTCTGCCACGTCCCGGCCCTTCGCACAGCTCCGCTGCTTGTTTGTGACCCCCAGACACCTGTCCAGCACGTGGCAAGGTTTGTCACCATGGCCAGACACACTTGGCAGCCCCCCTCACCGTGAAGCATAAGCAAAGCCCTTCTCCTCCAGCTCCATCAGAGTCAGGACGGACACAGCCCCTCACCCAGGTTGGCTGAGCCCCCGTGGGACTCCTAGGCCAGACCCACCTGCCAGGCTGACAAGGAGGGATGCGCTTCCTGAGGAATTTTGCAACACAGTCCCCAACTCCGCTCCAATAATTGGCCTTTCCCTCTCAGTCCGAGGGCCTGAGGAGAGCCAGCTGGCTGCCCGCTCTCTGAAAGCTCTCAGCACCAGACCCTGTCCTCGAGAAAGAGAGGCAGCAACAAATTCTCCTGGTTGCAGCTGCCTATCACGATGCACTTAGGAAAAACAGAAACTCCATCAATAATTCAAGCCTGCAATTGTCCGAGCGCTCGCAGTGCACTCGCTCTGCACAGGCTCACAGCCCTGCTAATTCACCACAGGCTTCTGGTCAGTCTCAATTACCTAAAAAATAAATGAGCCAGCATCCTTGGCATCTTTCCCCATGCTGAGCGTAGGGTCCAGGCTCACACATCAACCCTTAGACTTCAGCCTGGCCGAAGCAGCAGGGTGTGGGAGGGGAAACCACGGGCCCAGGCTCACCTGCTCCTGTGTCCAGCTCAGAGCACCCATGACCCTCAGGCCATGGGGGAAGCAGGGCAGTTGACAGTGGGCAGTAGATCCCACATCCCCATGCAGGTGAGGGAGAGTTTTGGCCATTTCTCTCCCTCCCCCAGAGGCAGGAAGATGCCCACAGCCATGACCGCAGAGCAGCCCACCTTTGAGGGACCCCTGCCCAGGACTACATCCTCGTTGCCAGGCTGTGTGAGGCCCCTTGCTCCCACTCCCCAGCCTACCCTGGCCCTGCCAGACCCTACACCAGAGGAGAGGTTTCCCCACCTCCTGCTGTGGGCTCTAGCTGCCTCCCTGGCCTCCAGGAGGGCTGTTCCTGCTGGCAGGTCACAGAGTACAGTGGACTTCGGGCAGGCTGGCAGGTGGCCAGGAAAGGGCTGCTCTGGTGGCAGGTCGGACACTGCCTTGGGCGCCTGCCTGCTCCGGCCCAGCCCCACCTTCCCCGGGGGGAGCCGTGCCCCGGGTGCCGGTCACAGCAGGAGCCCGGCGGGTGAACACCCAGGAGTGGCGCCGCGGGCAGGGACAGGCAGGGAGCCGTTCCTCCTCCGCCCGTCACACCCAACTGGTTGGACTGGCAGCGAGATCGCCACCTGGCCTACCTCACCTGCCGCCCCCAGTGCCAGGGATGATGGCCACGTAGCCGGGATGGGTTGGGAAAGCCTCCCTTCGGAGAGTGGAGTCACCTGGAGACGCAAGCCGGGCGCAGATCGCACCTTATAAGGGAGTGGGCCGGCAGCCAGGGAGCAGGATGAGGAGGGAGCGATAAGGGCAGGGTGGGGCTCGAGGGGAGGAAGCAGGAGTGCGGGTCGTTCCCTCAGCCAGGGCAGGGGGCTGAGAACGGAGATACTGATCGGGTCTGCAGGACGGGTCTGGACACAGCCGACGGTTGTGAAACACGGGCGATCCCCTGGGGAAGGGATCTGTCCCTGGCTGCGCTGAGGTCACCGGGCCGGTGCCACCCCGGCAGGGCGAAGAGTGAGGCAGCCGAGCACGGAGCGGTGCAGGGTCGGCCGTGGAGAGCTGGGATTGTTCTGCTGGAATGCCAGCAATCCTGCGGCGGGGCAGCTGTCCTCCCAGGCACGCCAGGGGCCACTCACCCCTCTCCGAGCACGGCCAGGACACCGCATGCCGGGAGCTCCTTCCCTCCAGGAGAGCCGGGAAGCTGCCGACCCCCTGCACCGGCTGGATGGAGCACCATGGCGAGGGGAAGGGAGATGAGCTTCCCTCGGCATTTTCAGGGAGGAGAGGACCGCAGGAGGGCAGCCAAGCCGCTGGGCTCCGGGCAGAGATTCTGTCCACCCACAGCCCCCAAGCGGGACGGCCACAGGGCCGGAGCCTTCCTGCCAGCAACATCCTGCTGCATCCCGCTGCCCACGGACACCTCAGCAGCCCTGCTCCCACGGGGCACCGCCGCGAAGGTCCCCACCCTGGGGACAGCAGCAAGCAGGGTCCCTGCCACCCCTCTGCACCAGCCCCACGGCTCACAGCCCCAGGCCCAGGAGATTCACATGTCGGGAGCCCTGAAGCAGCACAAAGGCGGCTCTCTCCTCGCTGTGGGAATTCGCAGCTGAGCGCTCGGCAGGGACAAAGGGATTTCACAGGCACATCCCCAGCCGGCGGCCGGCCTCCCTCCCCCCGGCGTCCCCGCTTCCTGTCACAGTAGCACCAGACCTCGGGGGCGCAGCAGCAAACAAACACCCAGCGCCAGATTCTGGGAATGGGGCCAGAGCATTCCCGGGGCAGGCCACGCTCCGGCAAGCCAGCGGGCTCCTGCTTCACCCCAGCGGCTCCCGGGCAGGGGGAGGCAGCAGCCCCCCGGCTCTGCCACCGTGGCCCGAGGCGAGCAGGTGAGCCGGGGGGAATGCAGGGCAGCCCCCTGCTCCACCCAAGGAACAGTGGCCATCTCGAAGGGGGACGTGAGCTGTCCCCACGGCCACAAAGCTCAGTGGACGCTGGCGCTGGGCTGAAGGTCAATGCGGCCCCCCGGGCTCCAGCCACGCCAATGTCCCTGCCCTTCACCCGTTCCCCCACCCTCCGCCAGGCTCAACTTTCCCATTCAGCTGCCTCTCTCCCGCAGGGAAAACAAACACACCAGAGATAAGGGCCATACTGGCAGAGTCCAGGGAGCAAAGTCCCCTCAGTGAGACCTGAGGCTGCCTGCCCAAGCCGAGGGCATGGCAGATGGGGGAAACTGCTCCCTCTGGCTCCCCATCCCAGGGGCACATGAGCTACTCCAGAGCACACAAGTGCTGCTGGCTGTCCCCAGGCAGAGAGGCCACAGTCTGGTGGCCAGCATTCCCACAGGATTAGGGGCAGCCTCCCTTCATCAGGCCACAGGCACACGCACCTGTAGCTACCTGTGCCAGCCCAGCACGCGGACACAGGGACCTGGGACCTTTCCCGGGCAGAGAGCTCTCCCCACAGCCCTCTTCCCAAGGAAGCCATTTGAGATCATTTCCTGTCCCGCACCTGCAGCCCCAGGAACCGGTCCTGGCTCGTTACCCTGCTTCAAACAGTGGACAAAGGAGCAGGGCCTGGAAGCACAGGGGAATCTCACTGGTACCAGCACAGGACCTGCACCACCGGGGGCAGCCAGCACTATCCACCCTTCCTGCAAGAGCAAGTCACCAAGGAACCATGACCAGGAGTGGGGAGAAGGACAGCAGACAGGGTCCCCCAGCCTTCCCAGCAACCCCACGTGGGGTCTCCCCACCCAAAGGGTACCCGGGCACCCCTGAGGCAGACAGGGCGCCCTTCCCTCTGCCAGAGGAGACACACTCCCCTCCGCTCCCCACGCTGAGCAAACAGGTGAAGTAGCATTTGGTGAGGGAGCGGCCAGGAGGGAATTGCCGAGATTAAGCCAAGCCGGCCCGAGGGAGCGGCCCGGGAGGAGCGGGACCCCCTGCCCCCCCTTGCCCCAGCCAGCCCAGACTCCCCGAGCAGGTAGGGCGGCCAGGGGCTGAGTCAGAGCACAAACCACTCGGGGCTGGGCTGAACGCCCCGGCTCCGCTCGCTCGGCATGACCTCATCAGGTGCCCGGCTCTCTAATTGCACGCGTGCGTCTGCTGGAGATGGCTCCGAGGGCCCTGCCAAGAACACTAATGAATGGGTGAAAGAAAGCCACTGGAGAAGCATCAGGCAGGAGCCAGGGAGTGAATCACGGCTGGAGGTGGGGAAGGGGGATGCTGCAGCAGGGTGACAGCAAGTCCCCCAGAGCGCTCCGAGGCCCCGCAAGGTGCACACACAGGCTGGCAGGAGCCAGCGCGCACAGAGAGCAGCAAGGGACAAACAGGACAGCGGGCCAGGCCGCGCTCAGAGGGACGGCGGGACTCCATCCTACCCCAGCCCCGTGCCCAAACTGTCTGCATTCCCAACTCTCTCACTGAGAAGCAGCTTCCCAGGCTCCTGTGCGAGCCAAAGGGAAGGAAACCTGCGCTTCCTGGTCAGATGGGAGATGACATCGTGGCTTCCCTTTCCTGCAAGTTTCTAAACACGACGTCCTGCCAAGGGCCACTCCCCACTGCCCCTGGCCTGCATGCAGACAACCTGGAACCAGGCTGGGAACGCCAGACATGGGCACCACCACCAGCCCAGCCTCGGCCAGCTGTGCCAGCCTGGAGGTCAGCGTGGTCCACCCAGGAGACCAGATGCCTGGCCTTCCAGCTTGCTAGAAGCATCCTGCCTCCAGGGAACACATCTGAAGGTTCTCTCACCCATAGTGCTATCACATTCCTGTCCAGGGCTGGGAGCATCCTATGAGGAGAGGGTGGAAGATGTTGTTTTCCAACCCCATAAGGCTCTGGCTGTGCCCGCCATGCCCCAGAGATGGGTTGGTTACCTGCAGAGCTAAGGCAGCACCAATACCACAACCCCAGCACAACATCTGCACCCTAAACCAGCTCTCCAGCCTCCCTCGCACGCCTCATCTCCTTGTCTGCACAACTCCCTCAGGGCTCCCTGACACCGTGGGGCTGCCAAGGCTCCCGAAGGCGGGACAGGGCACCCCTGGGAAGCCAAACACAAGTCCCCTCAGAGCTCTCACTGCTGCCAGAGCTTTGCTCTGTGGGCCCATCCACCTGCCCTTCACAGGGCGGTTCCTCTTGCTGCTGAAAGGAGAATGGAGAAGGGAAGTGAGTGGTTTTCCACCCCAGCCAGCTGCTGGTGACAGACCCTGGGCAGAGATTGGGGGAGAGCAGGTGGCTCTGCCACACCAGTGTGTTCTGGAAGTAAAAGCAGGCAAAAAAGAGAAGGGAGAGGAAGAGTGGCACAAAGCCAACCTGGAGAAGGCGGGCTCCCCACATCAGAGAGGATTTCTCCCAGAAACACCCTGGGCTCTCCACCTCCTCCCCCTCAGACCCCAGTGAGCAGGAGGGGGACGACATCTCTCCCTGGCGGAGTGAGCCGGCCTGCCCGCAGCTGAGCCAAGCATGGCAAGCAGCAGCCCTGCGTGCAGCAACATGCTTGCAGGAATGTGTTACTCCACTGGGCAAGGGGCCTGCCAGCAGCATGCAAACACCCCCGGTGACCCGCCCTTCCAGGTCGGAAAAACTCGTCTTTGCAGTTCCACACACTCCCTCCCACCCACAGCAGATACCCACATGCAGCCCAGCACCACCACCTCCCCTTTCTGACTGGGCCAGGGCTGGGAGCACCAGGAAGCAGCTGCGAGAGCCAGGGGCTCTTCTCGGAACAGACCAGCCCCAGCGCCGCGTGAGACGGGGGCGAGAGGAAAACGCATCGTCTGGGGACAGTGAGACGCCTTCCTCCTTCTGGACTGGGCGGGAACCAGTTCCCCATATTCATCCAGTCCAAGGCCATCCAACTCTCACATACGCGGCCACCTTGCTCCCTCCCCCAGGTAACCACTCTCCTACGCAGGAGGTGCTTTCACAGTTGCAAAAGCTGTGGGAGACAGGGGAGAAGGGAGAGCTGCCCTCCCATTGCCCACTCCGGCGTGCTCCGGCTGCTTTCTCCCCATGCCCGGTGCCCACAGCCCAGCCCTCAGGGACCCAGCAGTGGCAGGTACAGCTCAGGTGTGCCCAGGAGGACCAGTGAACTTTGAGCAGAGTTTGCTGTGACCAGGGCCAACACCCAGAGGAACAGGAGCAGCCATGGCCAGGATGGATGTACGGGAACAGCTCTTGCCCTCACACACGAGCCCAGCACACTGCTGCCACCAACCTCAGCCCACCCAGGGGCATCTCATACAAGCCCTGGAGCTGCAGATGTTTCCAGAGCACCACCACCCTGGCCAGGCTATAGGAGAGCTGTTCTCAGGGCTTGGGCCCTACCCCAATTTGCCTGGACCCTTCCCTGTTGGTGCTGGAAAGCCAGGCACACCTGGCCTGGACAAGCACCCCACCACTGGTACCACAGCAGAAATCCCCCCTCCCATCAGCACAAACATCTGGGCACAAACCTGCTAAAATTAAACACAGGGTAAAGAGTTCAGCCTAGCTCGGGTTCTCAGGCTTGCACTGGCACAAGGATTCTTGCAGTGGGTAAGAGCTCTGCAGTGCAAAGTCACCGTGGACCTGCAGCACGAAGTTAGGGACACTGGCACAAGCTCCTGGGCACCCACCACTCCTGTCAGCACCCCCTTGGCAGGGAAGCCCATCTCCCTGAAGGCAGCAGGAGCCAGTGTGGAGGGCTGGGCAGCAGGGCCCAGTCGCTCCCACCTCGGTCCAAGGTCCGCACACGCCAGACGTCCCAGTGCCAACCTCCAACCAGCAGCTGCTCCGGGGTGGGAAGAGCAGATGAAAGCAGAGGTGACGGGCACCCCGGTTCAGGGTTGGCCCATCCTGGCACCACGCCTGGCAGCTTGCGCTCCTTAGTCACTGGTTTGCCCCTACACCCAGCAGAGCCACCTCATCTCACCCCTCCTCGCACAGGCCACCACAAGGAAGCAGTATCCCTCACAGGGAAAAGTTGCTTCCTCCACAGGCAAAGGGGAACAAGAGGATCACACTGTACCCACTGCCACCCCGAAGCCCCCAACAGGCTGAGGGCACATGAGGACACAACAGAGCACATTAATCCAGAGGTCAGGCCCCACACGCAGCAGTCACCGGACAGGGCAGAGGGACTGGCACGCCTGTGCCGAACCAGCACCAGCAGCCTTCCTGGGGGGAAGGAAGGCAGATTAGCAACAAGCACAAGACAGGCAGGAGCCGGACAGACTCATCAGCCTGCTGCTGGGGGTTTCCAGCTCAAGAACTGGCTCTAAGAAACCATTTCCTCCCCCAAACAGCCTCCTCAGATGATATAAAGCAAGAGAAGGTTGTGGCCACCTCGGAGAACTCCAGGACTTTGGTCGAGAGCCCATAAATCCAACCCCTTTCCGACAGCCTAGCGCTGAGGCACATTCCTGAACTCTGTGCCAGAGGACAACCTCCTCCGCTGGCCAAGCCCTGTGTCACACACAGAGGAGTGCCTGAATCGCCCAGGTTCGAGTTTTGTCATCACATCCAGGCAACACCTGTTGCCTTCTATTGACCCAAACCAGCTCCGGGTTCCGCTTCTCTCTGTCAGCGAGGCACAGACAGGACACAGCCACGGCGCTGCAGAGACACGGGTGTTCAGAGCCAGGAGAGCTCTGTACTTCCCTGGAGACAGCATCACCACAGTCTTGGGAAAGGGCTCTGTCCTTGCCAGCAGTAAATGAGAGACAGTTATAAGGGGCTGTTGGGAAGGGAAACCAAGAGCTTTACCCAGCACTCTCCCCCTAAGGCCACAGACACTGGTAAGCTATTTCGAGAAGCCAACAGCCTTCCAGGCACGGTCCAAGCCACACTATTATTTTCTGGGTGTCCTAAAGCCACCTCCACTGCAGATACAATGGGCCAAGGTCTTATCTCCGTGCCAGAGGCCGGAGGAGGGAAGAGATGAGAGGCAATCCAGGGACAGACGCCGGCTCCGCGGTCTGGGCTGGACCATTCATCGACTCCCAGCCCATCTTTAGGGAAGGGATGGCCTCAAGGGCTCCTCAACCACAACGATCAGGCCCTGACCTCCACGTCGGAAGGGAGGAGGCTCACCCCTCTGCGGCAGCCCAGGCAAGCCCAGCACGCTCCACTGAGCGAGCGCTTTCATCCTCCCACCCCTTCCAGGAAGGCTCCGCGCGAGATTCCAGCAACGCTGCACACGGCAAAGGACAGTCGTCTGCACACTCAAGAGTCCAGCCAAGCTCAGCCAAGTGGAAGAGCAGAGCCTTAAAAACTACCTTTCTGCTGTTGAGAGAGCATGAGCAAACACCAGCAGGTAAGGAACCTGCCTCAAGAAAGCCCTGGGAACAGGATGAAGCAGACAAGGTAACCCTGGGGAAGATGACTAACAATTCCCCTGCCCAGGCTCTTCCCACAGACTTGGTGGACACTGCCCCACTCACTGGCAGGAGCCCCAGCAGAGGCAGGAGCCTGGGAGTCACCAGCCAGCCGCTGACCCCACCTTGCCACAGCCAGGAGAGAGAGCACGGAAGTGGCAACTTCAAACGCAAGCTTTGAGCACAGCTTATGGGATCCCAGCACATCTGCAAAGCTGAGGACAAGCTCAATTCTCCACACCTGAACAGTCAAGTCCAAAAGCATCTGTGCAGCACAGGGAGGGCATCGGTGAAACCACAGGTAGCTGCAGTTCGATACCACCACAAGGCTCCATGTGCCCAGATGCTCCCCTCTGGCTCACCGGGAGCTGGGCAGAAGCCTGGGTGCCACAACCCTGGGGCAGAAGCCTCCAGCACCTGCTGGTCACAGGACAGCCCAGGGCCCCTGGATAAGGCCCTGTGAGCCCCTTCGTCACAGGCTCCCTGGAAGGGCATGGGCACCGAGCCCTTGGAAAGAGAGGGAGGCACTCCAGGAGGTCCACCCCTCTCTCCAACAATCAGAGGAAGCTTTGTTGTCCAGGCTCCCTCGCCCAAAGCCCGGGGCCATAAGGGAGGTGGGGCACCACCAGCCTGCCCGCGGGTGCCTCGCAGATGCCAGCAGCCCTCATGACTGAGAGCCACCCAAACTTTCTCACCCCAAGCCAAGTCTCCTCTCTGCAACGCTCCGAGGAGGCATAGGAATGCCCACGGTGCAGGGGAAAGCGATGCCGAAGAGGGTCACCGGAGAAGGCAGGACGAGCGCTAGGTAGGGGGGAGGCAGCCGGGCTGTCGCTAAATGACAGTGTGGCCAAGGGAGACTCAGAACGACCCGGCTGCTGAGCAGACCCCCGAGGCCGGCTCCGGCACCGTCCTGCCGCCCGGGAGATGCGTTTCGGTGTCGCTTGTGAGCTCGGGCGGACGGGCCTGTCGGGCTGTTTTTAAGCTCAGAGCGATTCCATTAGGAGGAGCCGCAGCCCCACCCGCACACTTGACCCCCCCGGGCACACCGGCCCCTTCCCCGCCAGAACAAAGGCGCAGGCGAACGACACACCGGGCGATGAGCCCCTGCGCAGACGGGCAGAGCCGAACCAGGCGGCCAGACGCAGGGCCGGAGAGCCGGGCCGTGCCCCGGCCGAGACCCCGCGGAGGGACCCAGCCCCGATCCCCGCCCGAGGGCGGG
>VXAZ01009703.1:80692-99690 GCA_013399875.1 Gymnorhina tibicen
GGGGCGGGGCGGGTACCGTGCTCGGCCAATCGGCGCGGCGAAACGCGGCCGCGGGGGGAACTGACGGCACGGCGAGCCAATGAGCTTGCAGGGGGCGGGATCACGCAACGCGCGGTCCAGTGGGGAAGTGGGCGGCGGGGGGCCCCGGGGCCGGGATCCCGGTGCCGGGGGGGGGTGCCCAGGGTCCCGGGGCCTGGGCAGGGCCCGGGAGAGGGCCCCGGGATCCCGGTGCTGGGGGCGTGCACGGAGTCCCGGGGCCTGGGCAGGGCTGGGGAGAGGGCCCGGGGATCCCAGTGCTCGCGGGGCGCAGGGAGTCCCGGGGCCTGGGCAGGGCTGAGGAGAGGGCCCGGGGATCCCCGGCGCCGGGGACACCCAGTGGGTCCCGGGACCTGGGCACGGCTGGGGAGAGGAGCCCGGGGGTGCCGTCGGGGCGTTTCCCCCCTCCCCATCTCCTCCCGCGGCCGCACAGGCACGACGGAGCTGACGGGCAGCACCAACCTGATCACACACTATAACCTGGAGCACGCCTACAACAAGTTCTGCGGGAAGAAGGTGAAGGAGAAGCTCAGCAACTTCCTCCCCGACTTGCCCGGCATGATCGACCTGCCCGGCTCCCACGACAGCAGCAGCCTGCGCTCGCTCATCGAGAAGCCGCCCATCTGCGGCAGCTCCTTCACCCCGCTCACGGGTGCCATGCTGACCGGCTTCCGCCTGCACGCGGGCCCGGTGAGCCCCGGGGCCTGGAGCCGGGGGGGTGGGAGGGGCCCGGCGTGGCCTGACCAGCCCCTTTTCTCCACAGCTGCCCGAGCAGTGCCGGCTGATGCACATCCAGCCGCCTAAGAAGAAGAACAAGCACAAGCACAAACAGAGCCGCACGCAGGACCCCGTCCCCCCAGGTAAGGGCTGCCGCAGCCGCCCCCCTCCTCCCCCTCAGCACCGGCAGAGCATCGGCTCATCCGGCGCTTCCGCTGCTCCAGAAACCCCCTCAGACTCCGACCACAAGAAGAAAAAGAAGAAAAAAGAGGAGGATCCGGAGCGAAAGAGGAAGAAGAAAGAGAAGAAGAAAAAGAAGGTGAGTGGTAAGGCTGGGGTCCAATGCCCAGCCCGTGTCCCCCCGAGGGGCTCTGTGAGTGGCCATCCCCAAGAGGCTGCTGCCCAGCAGCTCTCACGGGCTCTGTCTGTGCTTCCTCCGCAGAACCGGCACAGCCCGGAGCACCCGGGGGTGGGCAGCTCCCAGGCCAGCAGCAGCTTACGGTGAGGCCGTGCCGGCACCGCCCCGGGGATCCCCCGGCCCATGGGAACAGCCCCGGCTGACCCCAGGGACACTGGGGCTGGCCTGTCCCCCTGGCTAAGGGGACACCCCTGCAGCCCCCCAGGACCAGGGGCACGGACTCTGTGGGTGCTGACCTCGGGCTTTTGTACCTGAAGAACCCGGAGCGTTGGAGCCTCTTTTTTAGTCACCTTTTAATTAAAGTCTACTCTGAGGTGGGGCTGGTGGCAGTGGCTGCTGTGACCCTCGGCTGTCACGGAGGAGCCCAAACCAAGGTGTCCCTGGAGCGTGCAGCAGGGTGCCCTCCTTTGGATCCCAAACCTCACCAGCGCCCACGACACCTTCCCTGGAGCCGCTTTACCCATGCCTGGAAAATCCTTACCTTCTGTGGGAGCAGAGTTTGCCTCAAGGCGGTGCCTCCCCAAAACTGGGCCAGGCTCAGCTCTTCCCAGACCCCCTTCCCTCTTCTCCCTTGGGATCGGGGAGAAGGCCAAGACCCTGAGGATCAGGAGCCCCGGAGGGGCTGCTCCATCCCTGGACGCCAGACAAAGCACACGCACGGCCCCGGGGTGGCTCATTAAATATCCTTTTATTCCTCATTTTTAAAATGGCTGATAATAATAAAAAACCCTGGCGTGGCTGTGCGGGGCCACGGGAGCTATTGCCGTAGAGAAAGAGTCCGGTAGTGCCGGCAGGGCTTTGGGGACGGGGAGCATGGGGCTCCTTGGCTGCACTTTTTTGGCATGTGATGAGAAAATATTGCTTTCCGGGGATGCACCTGCCTCTTCCCCGAGCGAGCGGAAATAAAAACACCCCTGCGACAGCGAGAAACCCCCTCGGAATCATTAACAGAAATAAAAAAAGGCAACAAAACCAACAAGCCCCTGACCACACCCCCCCCGGGAAAGGGAACAAAGAGCAAAAACTGCGGGTGGGGGAGGCTGGGGCCTCTGTGCCAGCTCGGGCTGGGGGTGTGGGGAGAGGGCTGCCCCCACCCCGCCTCCTCCCTGGGCCCCCCCCAAGGGGGCTGGAGGCTGCGGACTCCACGGATCAGCGAGGGGAGCGTCTGAGGACGGGCACCTGGCACCCCATGGCCCCCTTCAGGGAAGGAACTGTGACACCCAGCACCTACCACAGCTCTTTCCACGGGTGCAGGAGGGGGCCCCACGTCCCTCCTTTGGGGACAGGGACAAGGTGGGGTTGCCCAGGCCCTGAGCAGGGTAGTTTCTTCCTCTCTCTGGGTAAGATATATAATTTCTGCTTCTTTTTTTTTTTTTTTTTTCCAATATTTATATTTATATATATAGATATTTATATATACAAACACCTGGTAACTCGGAAAGAGAAAAAAAATAGAAACCGTAACAATAATAATAAAAAAAAGTATTCTGGTTTANTGGTAACTCGGAAAGAGAAAAAAAATAGAATCCGTAACAATAATAATAAAAAAAAGTATTCTGGTTTAAAAACAATCCGTTCCTACCACGCCAGGCGAGCGGGTGATTGCACAAGGCCCACAAGTGGCTGGCGCAGCCGAGGCTGCGGCCCCCCAAGCCCTCCCCGAGCCCCCCGCGGGTGTGTGCCAGCCCCCGCGGCCCGGGGGGGGCAGAGGGAGGAGCGGGGGGGGGCCCCGCCCGGCTCTCCCAGGAGTCCACAAGCGTCCGGCCACGGCCACGGCGCGTCCCCNNNNGCCACGGCCACGGCGCGTCCCTGGGGCCGCCGGGGAGGGGGGGAGGGGGCGGCGGCTCTGCTCCTCATACCGAGATCTCGTAGGTGGTGCCCCCCACGCCCGAGACCTTCTTGACGCCTCCGCGGGTGGGGCTGCTGAGGGGCACCGGCCCCGGGCCCGGCGGGGCCGAGCCCAGGCTCTTGGGCTGCCCGTTGGACTTGCTGTAGGCTGTTCTCATCTGCACCTCGTCCCTGCAGGAAGGAAGCACGGACCGGGGTCAGGAGTGGGGACGGGTCACCAGCACCCAGCATTGCCACAGCCCTGCCGTCCCCAGGGACCACCAGCACCTGCTCCAGACCCCGAGGGGCCCAAGGGGTGACCAGGGAGATGTGGGGGGGTACCAGCTCTGTTCTGGGAGGAGCAGGAAGATTTCTCTGGCTCTTCCCAGCACCTCTCCCCAGGAAGGGGCTGCCCCAGGGGCTTGGCGGGGCACCAGGCGAGGGTCCCCCCCCCCGGCCACAGATGCCCCTGTGCCATCACAGTACTCACTTTGGTGCCAGTAAGGGCTGCAAGGCCACCTCCTCGGTCTCGGGGCCGCCGGCCTGAGAGGCTGTTTTTTGGCTGCTGTAAGACACGGATTTGCCCAGGTGGGGGGCGGCGGGCTGGTCGGGGGAGCCCAGCGAGCGCACCCGCAGCGCCGGGGGGGGCTCGGGCTTGCCGAAGCGGGGCAGGGCCGGGCGGGTGAGCGGGTTCTTGCCCAGGGGCGAGCGCTTCGAATCGTCCGAGGAGGAGCTGGTGCGGGGGGCGTTGCTGGAGCCCGGCGTTGACTGGATGCCTGAGTCCGCCAGCCCCGCGTCCTCCTCCCGGCCCGGGTCCGGCGGCTGCTGCAGCAGCTTCTCCCGCTCCTGGATGGAGGCCACGATGTGGCGGGAGAGATTGTCATAGCGCACGGGCGAGGGCTCGCGCGGCGCCGCGTGCTTGGGGGAGGCGGCGCTGGCGAAGCGGCCGTGCAGGTCGGTCTCTCGCTGCTGGGCGATGCGGGCCGACAGGAAGGGCGAGGTGTAGCCCACCGGCGGCTCGGGCTCCGGGCCCGCCTGCACCGACTCGAAGTCGGGGCTGTCGGAGGGCGTGAGCAGGCTGTCGTACGAGAGGCTGCCGTTGCGTGTCTGGTTCACCAGGCTCTTGTAGGAGGTGGAGGTGGTGCCCTCCGAGCGGATGGACTGCAGGTGGCCCGTCTCAAAGCCCGTGCCCTGGGCTGACTTGAGGCTGGAGGAGCGGGAGCCGCTGGAGAGAGGGTCAAAGTGGAAGCTCTTGCCGAAGGTGGGCGAGCGGAAGCTCTCGGGTTCCAGGCTCGGCTCCGAGCGGTAGCTGGGCTTGTGGCCGCTGTCACAGATGGAGTTGGGCTCCTTCAGGCTGTTCACTCGGCTCAGCTGAGGGGCAGAGGGGCAGCAGTTACCCACAGAATGGCCACGGGGCCCCTGCAGAGCTCCCAATGCACGCCCTAAACCCTCCCCACACCAGGAGTGGGGTGGCATCCCCTCGGGGCTGGTCCCCCGCGCCGGGCTCGGCCTTACCTTGGCGCTGGTGGAGTGGGGCAGGGCTGCCGAGCTGCTGCTGCTGCTGTAACCGGGCCGGTACTTGTACATGGTGGGAGTCGGGGGGCTGTCCTTGCCTAGCAAGCTGCTGTCTGCGCCGGGAGAGAGGGGCACGCTCAGGGGGGCTGCGGGCAGGGAACGCGCCGAGCCCCGCCCTCCCTGCCCGAGAACCGGCTCCGAGCCTGGGGCGGACAGACCGGGGAGGAGGGACGGGCCGGAGGGGAGGTGCACCGGGGTGGGAGAGACAGACCGGGAGGAAGGGGTGTCCCCACAGCCACGCGTGTGGGGCTGGCACTTCCGGGCCCCTGCGGCAGCGCCGGCCGGGCGAGACGCTGGGGGTGCACGGCACAGGGGTGTCGGGGCGCTCCATGGGACACGCACACACACGCATCCCGCAGCCCTCGGCGGGCAGCGGGGCCAGGCAGCAGAGCCCAGACAGGGCCGGGAGAGCTGCGGGGTCTCCAGCTGCTGCGGGAAGCAGCTGCCACAGGCTCTGCCCATCACATCCCACCTCTGGCCAGGCCCACACGGAGCCGGCCGCAGACGCGCTGTGCCGCCGAGCCAGGCCCGCCACCGCTTCGCCTCCTCCGTCCCGGCAGCGCGGCAGCTGCAAGGCACAGCTCCCGGCGGCTCCGGACAGCGCCGCGCAGGCTCGGCTCGGCCTCCGGCAGAGCGGAGCTGGCTGTGAGCATCCCACAGGCTTCTCCGAGTGCAAGGGGCCACATACACCGGCCCGGGAATGCCGATGTGCTCCGGGTCTGCCCTGCAGCCTGTTAAAGCCGCCTACGGCCCTGGCTCCTGGCCTGCCTGGCGCAGCCCTGGGCTGCCCTCCCAGCAGCTGCCAGGGCCCTGGTGCCCTCCTTACCCTCAGTGGTGGCCAGGGTTAAGTGTGTCCTCAGGCCCGTGTAGCGGCTGAGGTCGGGCTTAGGTGGGGGTGGCGGCTCGGCGTCAGCAGACTGGCTCTCCGTCACCTCCAGGCTCCCCTTGGACTGCAGAGACAAAGCGCAGGCGGGGTCAGGAGGGGCCGAGGCCTCAGCCCCCCCGGGCAGGCAGGGCATGGGCAGCGGCGCTGGGGGCTCCCGCTGCCTCCCGGGCCATCCGACAGAACAGGGGGTGGCGCGTGCCCCGGGCGGGTGCTGGAAGTGCCAAGGAGGGAGAACCTCCAGAGGGTGCTGCACGGGGAAGGACGGGACCAGTAAGGGCAATGGAGGGGGCAAAGCCTCATGCAGTCGCTGCACCGCATGGAGGGGGACAGTTTCCATCCCGCGGGGACATAGAACAAGACGACACGGAGGGGGACAGGGAACATGACCAGGCTCACTCGGTTCTCTACTCACGGATGCAGGCTTGCACCCCTGGGCTCCGTGGAGGGCCCCAGCGCAGGCAGCGCTGGTCCCCACCTTCCTCACCTTCGTCCTTTTCAGCTCTGTCTGGATACCGTTGTCCATGATCTTGACGGTGATCTGACCGTCCGACACCTCGGGCCGCAGGAAGGGGGGTCTCACCAGCACCGTCTGCTCGGCCTTCGGGCGCCCGAGGTACCTGGGGAGGGGGTGGGAGGAAGGTCACGGCCTGGAGCCTGGGATGGAGCAGTTTTTCCAGGCACGAAGAGCCCGGACTCACCTGGGGGCCGGGGAGCTGCAGAGGACCCGGCTGACGTTCTTACAGCAACCATTGGTGAAGGGGTTGACGCCCCCGCGGAACTTGCCCGTCACCTGGGGGACAAAGGAGTGTCACAGCCAGCCACGCCAGATCCCTCAGGACAGCCTCCCAGGACGGGGATACTCTGAGATCCTGCTCCTTTTCCTAGTCCCCGTTTCAGTGCTCAACTACTCTTGAGGGGGTAGGGTCTCCTCAATGTCACCTCCTGGCCCCCAGAAGCTGGCCCAGCTCCATCCTCTGACTGCACCCCCACGGATGCAGCTGCCCCTCAGAAACCTGCTCTACCTCCCCAGCTCAGGGGCCTTCCCCCAGCTTCAACCCAGCCCGTCCACACCCATCCTCTCCTGGGAAATCCCAAAGTGTATCCATAGGTGGCCTGGCCAGGCCGGCAGCTCCTCCATAGCCCCCGGATGTACCTGTTCATTAGTAGTGCGGCCCCTGGCCACGAGCACCACGTGGAAGCCCGTCAGGCCAGCAACGGGAATGAAGAAGAGCCCGGCCACGCACATCACCACCATCCTGCCGCAGCCAGCTAAGGAGCAGCCACAGCCCCGCTCGGCACCGCGCCGCCCCCAGACCCCACCGTCCCCCGCCCACTGCCTCTGCCCGGGAGGATACGTGACGGCCATGCGGACGCCGGAGAGCTCCTCCACCTGGTACAGGACGTAGAGCAGCCCGAAGCCGAAGACGCCCATGATGTGCGTGGTGAGCGACAGCAGGAAGAGGAAGAAGTAGCGGTAGTTGCGCCGCCCGATGCAGTTGTTGACCCAGGGGCAGTGGTGGTCGAACTCCTGCCGGGGACGGGGCACGGTGAGGGGGTGCTCCCAGGGCTCCCTGCCCCGCGCGGGGCTGGCAGAGGCCCCGGCAGCTCCTCACCTCCACGCAGTTGTCGCAGACGCTGCAGTGGGAGCAGCGCGGCGGGCGGTAGAAGCGGCAGGTCGCGCACCACTTCATGCGCACCTGGATGCCCTTGATCTCCACCGTCTTGTACAGCGGGGCCCGGAAATCGTCCTCCTTGTCCTCGTCCTCCTCGGCTGACGGGGACACCCCGGCACGGCGTCAGGGCCCAGCCAGCCCCTGCCCGCCCGAGCCAAAGGCTCCCGGCACCACCCTCCCGGCACCCGGCACAGGGACAGCCAGGGACCCCCAAACACAGGCCGGGGGGGCTCCCCCAGACCCTGCCCTGGAATCCTGACACCGCCTGAGTCCCAGGGCCCAACGCGGGGTGCTGAACCCAGAGCTGCCACCGCTGTAGTGCGTGACACCGCCCGATCCCACCGGGCGGAGCGAGGAGGGCTCCTCGCCAGCCTCTCGGGACCCAGAAATCCCCTTTACGTCAGAGGAGGGGTGCAAGGAGGCAGCTCTTCCCGGCCGGAGCCAGACTCACCTCGCGGGAATATGCCCGGGTCCATGAAGGTGGCCATGCTGAAGTTGGCCAGCACGAAGAGGAAGACGACGGCATTGTAGGCGGGGATGGCTGGGGACACGTACAGACTGAGCCCCGGGCACCTGCAGGCACAGCAGCCGTGAGACCTCGGTCCCCCCACTTGTGTCACTCCCGCTGCCTCCCACTGTCCCGGGGGCTCCCAGAAGTGCATCCCACACCCAAACTGGAGCCACCTCTACAGCACAGCCTGACCCCAGCCCGGGGAACACCTGGGGGCCACAGTGGGACGTGCTCCAGGCATCCACCAGGGAGCAAAATTCCCCTTTGGGACCCCACTGGAGGGTCCCACAGAGCAGTGGTGCTGGGAACAGGGAAAACCAGGCCGCTGGCATGGGAGGCACCCAGGGGACCCGCCAGAAAGCATGGGCCTTGGCATGTGGCCTTCCCTGTGTCCCACCAGCTGCTTCAGACAGAGGGGACCCTGTGAGGGGACAAGAAACCAGCACCAGCTCTGGTGCTTCCAGAGCCACTCGTGCTCCTCGCATCCCAGGGACAGCTCCAGCGGGACACGGGGACCCCGGCCAGCACCCAGCTCCTCCACGAGGCCCGTGGGAGCGCAGCGAGGGAATCACCCTGCTCCCTCCTTCCCCAGCGGGCTTCCCCCTTGCAGGCGCCAGCATAATTCCCTAATCTGCTTTGCTGCTGGGATTTAATCCCACAGATCTAGGGCAGCATCTGTCCCTCTCTTCCCCCCACCCGGCTAAGTGCCGATGGATTTAGGTGGCCGGAGCAGTGCGGGGCTGGGCGGGCAGGGTGACATATGGTGCCAGCGCCGTAATCCCCCACAGGTTGGGGTGAAGGGGCAGGCACTGGCCCTGTCCCCTCCTCCACCACCACCCGCAGGGACGGGTCCCATCGCCGGGTGAGGCAGCCCCGTCCTTGTCACGGCAGCTCTGAGGGCCATGGCACGGCTCCAGCTGGGAATGAGCCCTTGGTGCAGGGCTCCGTCCCAGCCCAGGGCCCTGAGGAGGGCAGGGGGGCACCCCCCGGGTGAGGAGCAGCGGCTGTGCCAGGGGGGACAGCCCCGGGCAGGGCCGGAGGAGCGGGCACACCCTTCCGGCACACACCTGCCCGGCACACACCTGGCAGCACACAGGGCGAGGCGGGCAGGGCGCTGCCAGCACCGGGCACCGCTCCGTGCCCCAGGGAGGGTGGGAATCATCAGTGGGACCTGCTCCCACAGGCCAAGGCTGAGGCTGTCCCCATCTAGGCACAGGGATGAGAGCACGAGGGCAGACCTTTGGTTGCCGGAGATCCCTGGCAAGGAGCACAGCACGGCCAAGCCATCCAGCACACTCCTCTTCTTCCTCCTCCTCATCCTCCTGGCCACTCCAGGCCCCACACACCACACCAAGCTTCTCCTGCAAGCCATCTTCCCCAAAGGCTCTTCCCCCCGTGTTCCTCTGGACCTGCCCTGCTGGGCACGCTGGGCACTGCCTCCCTGCTCTCTATCAGGCCGGCATCTCCTGGAATGGCATCTCCCAGGATGGCATCTCCCAGGATGGCATCTCCCAGCCCGGCCCCCCTAGCTCTGCCCCAGGCTGGGGAGCGGCTCCTCGAGCGGCACCGGCCGTGCCGGCCCTGCCGCCTCCGCTGGAAGCCAGCCAGGCGGATTCTCCGCAGCTGGGATGGGCTGGAGAGAAGTCCTCTCTGATCCGTGCCCCAAAACCCTCGGAGAGCAGAGCTGGAAGCACAGGACCTATGTGACAGGGCCAGGCCACAACCCGAGAAGGGAAGAATCACAGAGCCATGGAATCACAGAATTGTTCAGGTTGGAAAAGCCCTCCAAGATCACCGATTCCAAATGCTTCCCCAGCACTGTCAAGGCCACCACTGAACCGTGTCCCCAGGTGCCACAGCCACATGTTTTTTGGTGACTTCACCACTGCCCTGGGCTGAACAACCTTTTCCATGAGGAAATTTTTCCTAACATCCAAACTAAACCTCTCCTGGCACCACCCGAGGCCGCTTCCTCTTGTCCCATCACTTGTTCCTTGGGAGAAGAGCCCAGCCTCACCTGGCCACACCCTCCTGTCAGGGGGTTGTAGAGAGGGAGAAGGACAAACCAGAACCAAGGACCCCATGTCCCTGAGCTGCACTCCTACTCCACTTGAGAGGAGTCTCCCTGGCTCTGCTCTCTGCTGGACAGAGAGGAGCCCTAAAAGTAGGAAATGCCCTTCCAGAAACCCTGCGGAAGGAGCTCCTCTCTCCAGGAAGGGAAATCCCAGCCCAAACCTTTGCTTGAAAGAGATGGAGGGGAGCCAGGAAGACCCATGCCCGGGCAGCCATCCCACACAGGGAACAGCCAACAGCCAGGCTGAGCCAAGCACACGGCCTGGATCCTGAGAGACGGAGCCCAGGGAGGCAGGGAAGGACCCAGCTGCCTCGGAAAGCTCTGGGGCAGGCAGAGAGGGAAGGACCAGGGGGAAGGGAACGCCTCTGTGCTGTCCCGGCGGCCAGCCCTTCCTGGAGGGACACAGAGCTCCTGGGGCAGGACAGGGCCCAGCAGGTCCCTGGGCTCAGACACACTGACAGCACCCCCTGGGTGGGATTTTCGGGCCAGGGCAAGCACAACACCCTCCCCCGGGAACACCGGGACCCGCTGCCCTCCTGGCTCCCCCACACCCAGGGACCCCTGTGCTGTGGGAGGGAGGCAGGGAGGTGGGAATCCCCACGGAACCAGACCACCCGGTGGCACCATGCTGGTGACCCCAAAGCCAGGGAGTCACCTCCTGGGACCAACCCCACCCGCGGGAGGGAGCAGGGTCCTCCGCAGGGAGCAAAGGTGCTGCCCATCCCTGAGGGAACCTCCTTATCAGGAGAGTGATGTGTTCCTGCCTTTTGCTCTCCTGAACGGAGAGCTCGGGGCTGCAGGCCCTGCCTCGACCCCGGGGCACACAGGGCAGGAGGAGCAGGAGCAGGAGGGAGGCTCCTCCCCATCGCGGCCGGCCACGCAGGTCCCGCAACACCCATCGGGCTCCCCCCGGGATCGGGATGCAACACGCTCATGGCCACAGGAGCTGTCGGGACTTGTCCCTGGCGGCACATGAGAGGACTCGGGAACCTCGGGCACCATGAGTCACACCGGGATGTGAGACGGGCTTTTTGCCACCAGTCATGCCAGGAGAAGCCTGTCCCTCCCTGCCGGCGTCCCCTTCCCAGCCCCCCATCCCCTGCACTCTCCCGGGGCACAGCCTTCCCTCCCCGCCTGCCCCCCGGGGCTCTGACCCACGGGCTCTCCAGCTCTCCGAGGCCCTGGCACAAACACAATCCCTGCTTGCCCTGACCCTCACACAAGTTTGGGTCTGACTGGGAGCGCGCATGACACCGGTGGCACTGCCAGCCCCAGGGAGGTGACAGGGAACCTGAGAGCCAAGCGCACCAGGAGCTGGGACCGGCCAGGAACGGACAAATGGACCCCGAGGGGGAATTTCCATCCTAAATCAGCACCTGTCTGAGAGCCCAGCAAGCCTGGGACCCCCACTCATCCCAGGGGGAGGCCAGAACATCCCCTCTCCTGCTGCCCCTCCCTGGCCTCATTTCCACGGCCACGTGCTCAGCAGCAGCTCCTAATTAAATTAATCAATCAAAGAGAGTTCTTGGCCCAGAGACACAGATCCTGGATGGACCAAAAGGCGTCCAGTGGATAGGCTGGAAGCAACACAACTGGAGCCTTAAGAGCTGTGCCGAGCCCTGGCTGCTCCATGTTTGGGGGAGGTCTCCCAGAGCCCGCCCTTACGGCTTTTCCATTGCTCTTCCCGAGGGATGAGCCTTAGGACGGATGCTGGCAGCGGGAAGGGGGTCAGCAGCCACTCTGGCGGTCCTTGGCCAGGCGGGGAAGGGGCACAGTGGCCCCCAGGATCACGCAGGAGGCAAACCTCGAGCCCCACGTCCCTGCCATCCTGCTCCGGCACCAAGTGGATGCTGTCCCAAGGAAACCATCCCGACGGGAGCAGCGCAGCTCCCCCGCGGCCGAGCCCCGTGCGAACGCCGTGCCCGGGGTTTGATGGGACGTTCTGAAGTAGGATAAACAACATCGCTGACCTGCAATTACAGCGACCTGCCCAGGTGTTCCTGCCCCGGCCAAACCTGCTCTGCGGCGCCGGCTCCGGCGCTGCCTCTCACCGCCCGCTGATAAGCGGCTGCTCCCGGCACTGCCCGCACCCGTGGCCGGGATGGGCTTGGGGTCCAGCTGTCCGGCAGGCACCCTGCCAGAGCAGAGCCAGCCTGTCCCCCCTGGTCACACACGGGGTGGCACACACAGCTTGGAGGGCACCGCCCGCTCCCTCCGCTCCTCCTTCATCTCCCTGGCACAGGAGCAAGTCAGCGACTTCCACAGGCATCTGGCAGCCTGGAGCAGCCAAACCCCGAGCCCGGGAGCCCGGTGACCGCTTGGTGTCCCGGCAGGGGACGGCCACACGCTGCTGAGTGACACCGCCAGCTGCACCGGGCGCTGCACCACGGGGCGAACCAACCCCGCTCCCCTCTCTGGTCGTCAAGTTCCCCTGCCCGGTGGCTGCCAAAGCCACGGTGACCTTCCCGCCACCAATGGCTCCATCCCAGGGAGCGGCAGCAGCCACGGCACCCGTCCCTTCGGCCTCCTGCAGCTCCAGCTGATCCCTGAGGCCCCGGCGGGAAAACCCCAGGGAGCGGCTCCCTGAAGCAGAGGGTGCACGCCCTTCCAGCACCCTGCCAGGACCCCAAACACAAACCCGCTGAGACCCCGGGGATGCCCTGCAGGATTCGGTGGCCGTTCCAGCTGCCGCGCTCCGGCATTCCTGCCTGACACACCGTGCCACGGTGCAGCCCGGCTGAGCCACTCTCTGCCGGGCTCCCTCAGCACCTCGAGGTCCTGTCACCCCCCCCGGGCACGTCACCGAGGCACGTGTCACCAGGCAGGGAAGAGCAGCAGCCCAGGGACGTCACCACACCTCTCTAGCACCATCTCCCACCCGGTGGACCCCCCAAGGCCCCAGTGACCTGCTTGGCCATTTCCCTGGGGCCCTCTCCAGGGACATGGAACCCTCGTTGCCCCAGGGCAGGGGACAGATCACAGCGACTGATCCGCACAGGGGTCAGAGTTCTCCTCCCTGAACTTTCCTTCGTGGCTCACAAATCGATTACGAAACTAAAAATAACACGAGTCCTGCCCCAGCCCAGCAATCCCTCTCGCCTGGCTCCAAAGGAGAAAGTGATCCGTGTGTTTCCCACCCACAGGTCACAAAGCAGTTCCCAACCCAGCTGACCTGGAGCCGAGCAGTGCCTCACCAGGACCACCAGCACACAGCTTCCCCTGGGAAAAGTCACGGAGTGAAAGGGCTCCCGCTGCGGCTGCAGCACCCAGAGCTCAACACCCTCCTTCCCTCTGGGAGGACATCCCAGCTCCTCTCCCCTGTCCCCCTCGGCCCTCCCCGCTCTGGCCGAGCAGCCGGGACTCACGTGAAGGCGAAGAAGAGGGTGGTGGCTCCCACTAGGAAGATGGCAGCAGCGGAGACCGGGACGTACTTGCTGGGTTTGAATCTCTTTCCAGAGGCTGCTGGCATGTTGGAGCTGTGGTGGGGGGTCCGCCCCGCAGCATAGCCCAGGCCCCAGGGGACTCAGAGCAGGATGAGAAGGGGAGGGGGACAGGGGCTGACCCCTACCCTGCCCCCGCGCCTGCTCCCGGGGCGAGCTCCGACCGGGGCGGACAGTCCGGAGAAGGGTCTGGAGCAGGAGGCCCGGGAGAGGAGCCCGCCCTACGCTCTGCCCCCTGAGAGCTCGCGGGCGCAGGGAAGGAGGGTTAAAAACATTAAAAATTCACAACAGAGAAGGGGATTTGGGTTTGGAACAACCGTTGGAGTGGGAATGCTGAGAGCCCTGCCGAGCCTCAGTCCAGGCAACGGCCCTCGGGGAGCAGGACTCCGACAGGCGGGCTCTGAAGGGAGGGAACTCCCCAGGCTCGGGCAGGGCGCTTCCCACCCGGGCAGCACCCCGGGAAGAGCACAGGATCAGCAAACTCCTTGCAAAAAAGCCACTCCGGGAGCCTCGAGGAAGCCACTTCTCCTTTTTAATCCACCTCTGCGGTGCCGCAGCCCCCGGTGCCGCACGGGAGGAGGGGGTGGTCTCCAAGCAATCCCAGCTTCCTCACAGCGCTGCCGTGCCTCCTCCTTCTCCCCTCGCCGGAGGGGTCACGGAAACACTCTCCCTGATTTCACCAAGATCTGGGGCTGGCTGGCGGTGGCCGTTTAATTTTATTTATTTCTCTCTTGTCTGTTAAAACCGAGGAACAGCTGGTGCAAGGTTGAGCTGTAAATCCTTTCTTTCGAGGGGGGCGGAGGGGAAGGTCTGGCGGATTGTGGGTTTTCCTACTTGCTCCTTTCTCCTGACCCCCCGGGCCCTTCCACGGGCTCAGTATCCACTTGGCGGTTGGGGAGCAACAGGAATTTCATTAAATCTTCTCTGCAGCAACCATTTCCCAGCAGGTGAACGGGAAGGGGGAGTTCAGGGAGCGCCTTTACAACCCCAGCAGACACACAAGGGTGGAAGTGGTGCTGAGCAGCTCTGTCTCACCCATGGCCCGGGCGGCGTGGGGGGAAACCTCAGTTTGTTCCAAACAGCTCCATTTTTCCCTCCCCCTTCCTTCGTTAAAATCCTTCTTCATTCATCCACCCGTCTTTTAAAAAAAGCTACATAAAACCATTAAAACTCGAGGTCTGGCGCGCCACAGCTCACCTGGAAAAAACAACAACAGAAATTAGCATGGCGAGAGAAGGGACGGAGCCGGCTGTCATTAGCCACGGCAGCCTGGCCACAGCGTCTCCCGTCCCAGCCCAGGGGCACTGGCTGCTGCAGGAATTCCAAGCCACCCCCTCTACCACCGAGAAACCCACCCTGAGCCCTGGAAGGACTGGAGGGACCCCGTGAATTCCTTCCTGCAGCTCCAGCTCAAATCCCAGCGGCAGCGAGTGCTGGCTCCCTGAGGAGCAGGGGCTGAGCAGAGGCTCCAGCACTTAACATGAGGGTGGAGACCACAGCAGGAAAAGACATCCAGGAATGTCACCCCCTTCCCTGGCGGGAAGGAGACAGGAGAGGCCCATGGAAAACACCAACCCCATGACCGGAGGTGGCCTTTGCAGCTCTGGATTCATCAGGAACTGTAGTGCCAGGACAGGGGGGAGTGGACTTGAAATGAGAGAGCTCAGGGTTAGATGGGATATTGGGAAGAAATCCTTCCCTGTGAGGGCGGTGAGGCCCTGGCACAGGGTGCACAGAGAAGGTGTGGATGCCACATTCCTGGAAGCGTCCAACGCCAGGCTGGATGGGGCTTGGAGCAACCTGGGATAGTGGAAGGTGGCCGGGCCCACGGCCCTGACCTGCCCCAAGCAGCCACAAGCTCATCATCCATCACATCCCACCAGTTCCTGCTGCTACAGCCACCACTCCTCGGCTTGTCACCGTCCGTCACCCACCCTCCCCTCGCCGGCTCCACGGCATTCAGGTCCAAGCGGAGCCTACGACTCACTCCTTTCTCCCTTGCAGCTTTCTCTGCCTCCCCAGTTTCTCCTTCGGGGTGGGCAGGGAACTCTCTAGCGCTGACTAAACGCGGGTGAAGGTTTGGGAGAGCTGCGGCACCCAATTAAAGGCAGGTTTAATGACAAGGATGTGTTACCATTAAGTGGGTTCAGCCCCGGCTCACGGCGTCAGCCACCCCGGCTGACTCACCCGGGAACCTCTGCGGGACCGAAGCTCAGCTTCCCACCCCAAGGTTTCCCTGCCCCTGGGAGAGGGAGGAAACGCGGGGCCGATGCTCTGCCTGGCCAGGAACGCGCAGGTTTCACCTGGCAGCAGCTCCTGAGCGGAGCAAATTGCACAGTAACACCAGGGAAAGCTGTTTTCCGTGGCAGGGACAGAGTTCCCTGGAGAGCAGTGGTTTCCCAGCCCCGCTCTGCCTATTCGGGGAAGAGCCCAGCACCCCACAGAGCCGAGCCCAACAGCAATTCCAGGGATGGGCTATCGGAAGTCCAGGCCTGACATCACGGCTG
Source organism: Gymnorhina tibicen (assembly GCA_013399875.1). NCBI lineage: Eukaryota > Metazoa > Chordata > Aves > Passeriformes > Artamidae > Gymnorhina > Gymnorhina tibicen. The sequence continues at coordinate 96,357 of VXAZ01009703.1, forward strand.
ATTGCTTTAGCAGGAGCAATCTGCTCCCAGAGCGCCCGGCCCTTTGAACGCTCCGCTGTGGAGGCACGGCCACACCTCGGGTTCAAACAGACGCTGCCAGGCAGAAGGGGTTGTTCCCTGATATTCCTCCTCCGGAGATCCCCACCCTGCCCTCGCAGGACGCCACGGGCGTGCGTCTCGCGGCCCTGCTCTGCCCCAGCCCTTCCAGCCGGAGATCCAGGCGCTCCAGCCCTTCCACGGGGCCACCCCTGCGGAGCTGTGCGTGCCGGAGCCAGCTCCCCGTGGAATCAGGTACCCGTGGGACAGGCCCGTGAGCAGGGGGGGAGCCTCAGCGAGAAGCGATGCAAATGCATCCCTGCTCCAGCCGCCCGTGCCTGGAGTAACCCCACAACTCATCAATCAGGAGGCTGCCGAGCCCATCCCGGCTCCTAGAGCCATCGTGCTGCTCTGGGAATGCCCTCCTGATCCCCCTGACATGCTGAGACCCCGCAGGACAGCCCCGGCCCCAGCCCTGCTACACAGGCCTGGGCAGAAGCTGTCAAAGCGCAGCAGTGCGCTGGGATCTCTGCTCTGCCATCCTGAAGGGGTCCAGGAGAAACACGAGGAAAATCCACCCCAAATTCCCACAGATTACACTAATTCAGGCCACAATTCTCCCAAACACACATATTCTTTCCCAGCCATCTCCTTTCCCAGCCCTACAACCTGCCCACCTCTGGTCAACCGACCCTTCCTTTCCCTCCACCTTTGCCCCAAATCCTCTGTCTCTCTGGCCACTTTGTCCCCATCCACAAAGGCCACTCACAGACTTCCCCGCTCCAAAGAGTCCCCAACTCATCTTGCTTACCTGTGGCCTACACAGGCTCTGCTCTTGCCTCCTATTCCTTTCCCTCTGACAATTCCAGCCCAGCAACTCCTCCTCTCCCGCTGCTCCTCCAGACCTGCCCTGCTCCTTCCTCCCCCAGCGCCTGTGTCACTGCTCACTCCCCCTTCCCTCTCCCTCAGAAATTCCACCTGGTTTTCCCATCCCAGCACCTCCTTTTTGGAGCACTTTCCCAGTTCCGCTCTGCTCAGCCACCTCCAGAGCAGTCCTCTCCACTCTCCAGGGTTTCTCTCTGCTCATACAGGGGAGCTGCTCCTGTTCCCTTCATCTCCGTTTCTGGGGATTTCTTTTCATTCCAAATTCCCTCCCTCGGGATATGTGCAAGCACGACTGCTGCCACCTTCCATCGCTTTGAGCCTGCATCTCCTTTTCTTGGGTCAAGGCCCTGTAAAGCCTCACTGATTTCCTCCTTTTACTCCCCTTCCCACCCCACTCTGCTCATCTGCTCCAGCCTTTCCGCACGCAGCCAGGTGCTCCATGGCTTGTCCCTTCTGGAGCACGAGACAGGCCCTCCCCACCTCTGCTGGGATGGGGACACACGTGCCTGCAGCTCCCAACATTCCCTCCTCCCCCGCTTCAGCTCTCTGCTCTGCTCCTGCCTGGGAAGGAGGAAATGCACCTCGGCATCAACCACGCGGCTCCCGCCACCCCCGGGGACCGGATCCCACAGCACAGGGAGGACAGAGTTCCCTCCCGGTTATCGGCTCCCAAACCTGCGTCACTCGCCAGGATCCGCAGCTCCCGAACTGCCCCGATCCAGCCGAGTTCCCATGGCGCGGGGCAAACACACAAACAATTCCTTCCACGTGAGGCAACTCCCAGACAGGGCAGATCCAGGGCTGCACGGAGACAGGATGTGCTTTACCTGTTCCCACCTTGTTTCGATCAGCTGCATCCCAGAGTTCCATAGAGCCATTCCAGAGCTCGCTGCCCGGCACTGTGAGTGAGGGGCATCCATGGAGCAAGGACCCCTCCTCCCTCTGCTCAACCCTGTCCTTCGCAACCAGTCGCTGACACTTCACACTCCAAAATCCATCAGAGAAAGTGGAAATTTTCCCAACCCTGGCACTGTGGCTGGGGCAATGCCAGCATGAGATCCCCGCTGGTCACTTCCCTGTGTCCAAACGGGAGCACCTGCCCCAACAGGGCGGTCTAGGGACACTTCCCTGCTCTTAATTCCAAAGGAGGACGCACAGCAACATGTGTTTGGCTGGCCCCTCGGCTCCAGGTGCGTCCTGCACGCCCACCTTTCTCCCAAGTGGATGTACAGAAGGATCAACACAGAACATGGAGAAATGTTCCACTGCAGACAGCCAGAAGGCTGGAATCACTCCGTGCTTATCTCCTGCGGAGCTTACACCGGGGCTTACATCCTCCTTCCCCAGCCCATCCCGCTGGTTTACACAGGATTAGCCCCATTTTATGGGCAAAGCAGGAGGAACAATGCCTCATCCATCGAGGCCGCGTCCCAACGGGCCCCACAGCGAGCAAGGACAGCCCCAGCCTCTTGTCACGGCGTTAGGAGACACCGGGCACAGCGACAGGTGGGAATGTCCCCAGACAGGCCCCTCACAGGGGAGTTCAAGGTCTCCTCTCGGACCCACCCAATCACCGCCCTCTCCATTCCCAGATGGGGCTCCCGGCCTCGGGAGCCAACGGGAATAAACGCCTGCTAAAGCAGCACCTGGGCCCGATGGAGGGAAGGTGGTAACTGGATTAAGCTCAGAAAGAGGCTCTAAAATAACTCTGGCTTTGATCGAGACAAGGCTCTGGCTGTACTTTACACGCCCCAAAAAACCCGAGCAGCCCCCAGTGCAGAGAATCCCGCTTCCCTAATGCCCAAATCCAGCTCTGTGCCGGGGCGGGAGCCGGCAGATCCGGGGGAACCACTTCCCAGAGCCACGGGGAGCACGGGGGCAGCCGATCCCCTCCCGATCGGCGAGGTGAGGGGGGTGGCACGCCGGGGCCGGGGACACGCACAGCTCGGTGTTCGGGAATTTGGGAATTCTGAGAAGAGGCCGGGCTGGACCCCTGCCAGCGCCCCCCGAAGCCGGGAGCGCGCCCTGTGAGCAGGGATTGTACCCTGAGGAGGGGTCGTGTTGTGAGCAGGGGTCCCCCTTCGGCCGCGGCACGGAGGCCGAGCTCCGGTGCCCCAAAACAGCGCGGTGACGGCGTTCCCGGGGGCACCGGGGACAGGCCGGGTGCGGGACAGCGAACGAGTCCCCCGGGCGCTCCCTGCGGCAGCCCACGGCCGCTCCCCGGCCCCGGGCGGTTTCCAGGCGCGGGGACGGGCCCCGCTCCGGTGCGCTCACCCCGCACCCGTGCCCAGGGACGGCCCCTGCCCGCGGGGCACCGCTCCCCGCCGGCCCCGCACCGCCGCTCCCGCAGCCCCCGGCCCGGCTCCCCGCGGCACGGGAGAGGGTTCCGGTGCCGGCGGGGCCGCGGGCACGG
>VXAZ01009713.1:0-24983 GCA_013399875.1 Gymnorhina tibicen
GAGGGAATGTATGGCCTTTACGAAAATCAACTTATGACAGTGATTCAATTCTACTGATAAGTAACACAATCTCTTTGCAGAAATACTTAATTATGAAAATGTACACAGTGGAATACCAGTTTAAATTAATCCTCAAGAAAATCATCATCTTAGTTTTCTAAGCAGAATGTTCAGAGACCCCATCCTAAATCATGTTTTTAATATATAGGTTAAGGTTTTTTCCTGTTTTAGCCTCCAACATTACTGGTTCCTCTATAGAAATAAGGCCAGTGTTGACCTTACCTGTGTCTGAATATTTAAACTCTAAAGAAATAATTGGAAAAAGTAAACCAAAATTAACCAACTTACACAGTTGGTTACCAAACCACAAATTAACCACTTCACACAGTATTATTCTACATCCCCTTTATCAGTGAATGGACCATTGTGACAGTGTTTAAGCTCTAGAAAAATCCAATATACCTTTTCTAAAGTGAGAAGATTTATTTCTGATTGTAGCTGGATTTCTGGTTTGCTACTTTGCTGTTCTTTGTATTGCTGGAACTCCTTCTCCAAAGTCTTATGCTTATTTTCTGCTTCATAAAGCTACATTAAAGAAACCAAGATGCAAGTTAGCAGAAAACCCCGTTCACGGACAATTAATTAGACTGCAGAACTGAAGATACTTCTTAGTCCCTGGAACAAATGTCATACTGTCAACTATCTGATATAAAACAGGCACTGAACATTACACATTCATAATTAATGATTTCTTGATGATGGCACACAGCAATGTTTTAATAGGAAGAGTTTTAAAGAGGATCTTTGCTCAGTACTGGAAAGAAAAAAACAAGTCTGTCCTCATATACATAAGATCAAGATTTACGCACATTTTTGTTCACATTTCTAAAACAACTTGCAGAAGAAATATAGAAAGCATAACTACTAAAATTTATACATCTTTTAAAGAAAGCCAATGTTATCTACTATATGAAGTTTTATTACTTACTCAGTTTCACAGCATAACTTTTTTAGGAATGTCTGCAAAAGGAAACAACTAATACTTTGTACAGCCAAATGATTTAGAAGAAGGCTGAAGCAGAAAGGCTTCAGTGACTAATGACTTAATGCTGTGTACCTTTGCCCTCGCAGTGTACTTCCACAGTTTCAAGGAAATTTTTATAAAGCGAGTGCTTTGCTTTTTACACACAATGTGCAATTTGAAAAATGATGCCAATACACAATTACTTGCTACAGGGGAAGTAAGGAAGTCAAATGTTTAACAGCATTTTTATAATATATTAAAAATATTAAGAACTATTTGTAAAGTTTTCATCTTATGTTAAATATTATTCAGCTATAACTACCTTAATACACCTGATGGAACTGATGTATTCCATAACAGATATGATCCCACATGATCTTATATTTATGTCCAAGTAGATAATGCAAATATTTCCATGAATTTTATCCAACTGCTTAGAATACTGGGTAAAAACACTTTAGAGAACTCATTTCTATTTCAAAGCCAACAACTTGTACTAGTACATGAATGTTTTAATTCTTTGGATCTTCTAATTGGGTCACCTCTATTTTTCTCTCAAAATTCTGCTTTTTGCATTTACAATTGTTACAGAATGGATATAAGAAAGCAAAGATGTTTCCTTGTTTCCTAGGGAGCCATACAAAAACATAGTTCACTGCCATTGTTTTCCACACAGAACTACAATAGCCAACTTGAACAAAAGATACTGCTGTTTAACACCTTTTAATTTTTAGCTATTTATTTTTAAAGCAGACATACAGACCTGATGCCCATGACAATAACTAATTTCTTTGGCTGTTAGAAATACCAGCTCTCCCTAGAACTTCTATAACAATGTTTAATTTCTTGTTTGGTTCTGGAAACACTTTCAAAAATTGAATTTCTAATGAGACCTCAGAGCTGTGGACTATAAGGAAATTATAAAAATCCCACAAATAAAGCACAACTTCCTTATTCAGAAAGTAAGGGTGATGTTCTTCAAGGTGGATGCTTCAAGGATCTTCTCTAGTACATAGTGGGGCTTACTTTCAAACAAGTTGAATTGTAGAGTTCTCTAAATGTCTAAATGTGGAAACTGTGTATTGAAAAATCCCTTTAAAAGATATGGAATAAGATCACTTATTCCAGAACATTCTGTGTCAAAAAACCAAAAACAATAACACAAAAAATGTCACAAAAACAAAAAACTCCACACCCAAAAAGGTCTTAAAAAAAGAGCCCCATCTGGTAGAACCAGAAACTTTCTGCTTGTGCACATTACAAAGAGCAGGGTCCTAGAGTGAAACTCCAAAGTAAGCAAACAAAACCCCACTCCCAGTAAAGCAAAAGAAAAAAGCCTGTCTTATGGAGAATATGTGGCAACCACCACCACATATTGAAGCATAACAGGAACAGCACAGAGGAAGACAGCCAGGATCCTCTGGAAAGAATGGCCTTCATACAAAACAAGACAAAACACAGTGGGGCTTGTGTTTGGAAGAGAGACAGTATGACAGCCACCTATGAAAGCAGGAACAGCATGTTGCATGGGCACTAAAGGATTCTTCATAATTAAGTAATGCGCTTAAAATTAACAAAAAGAAGTTTTTAAGTACATAACACATAATTAAATTTTAGAACTCACTGCCATAGGATGTTGCAATACTAAATACTTTTTAAAAGGAATCATATGAGATCATGAAGAAAACTTTCATTGACTGCTAGTAAATATGAAACTGACTCTGGTGAAGAGCACATATAACCCTTGATGGTATTGCTGGATATACCAAAATTGCATTTTTTCATAGTCCCATTTCTTAATTTCTTGTCCTCTAAATCCAGCCATTGCTGCAACATAATGCTGAGCCAAATGATCATTGGTCTGGTTAACTGCATGTCTGTTCTGAATAGCAAAAATATAGTGATTGTGATGTTTTATTTAGAAAAGGTCTGTTGAAGCTAAAAATGGTCAGTGGGAGCTGAAAGAATGAATGTGAAAGAAGAATACTAGCTGGTGGCATTTGGCCACTTGAGCATGAAGAACTACCGGCTGTCTCATCTGGACTGGTAGCTGCCAACAACACATAAAACGCAAAAGTCATTCACTTATCACTTGGAAGAGGATTGCATTCTGCAGTTTGAAACTGCTCATCTCAATTCAGTGGCTGTTCAAGTAGAATAGTCAAGATGAGTATCTTCAAGGTAAGCAGCATTTTGTATTAGCTACATTTTAAAATTTTACTGTACTGTGGTTAACATATGCTAACAAGGAAAGAAGTACATTAATATCAGTGTTTAACACAGAACTAAAAAACCCACGAAAATCTAGCACAGCTCCTCCTAAGTACAAAAATATGGCTTTGGCTGACACAGTTCTTCAAACAGTTAAAGCTAATATGGGATTATCACTATCATGTATCAGACATGAAAAACACCAAAGCAAGTAATTAATCTACATAAACTAAGTACTTTTCAGAACACTTAGGCATTAGTAAGATTTAATCTACTTAGTAACAAATTAAGTGTCTAATGCTGTTAACGGATTAAAAAAAAAGTGCTAGGTTTTACAGTTTACTTTAACAGTAAGGAAAAATATCTAGACTAGCCTTGTTGTCAGTGCCAAAGTTAGCTTATGGGACAAAAGAATGTGGTCTAAATTTTCTATTTTGTAAGTACTACTCTCAGAGTAGAAGACTGCAATAACAAGAGAGTTTCCCCCTCTGCCACAAAGAATAATAGATATACTCTTTTGCAATAGAAGAATGAAACTAACTGCACAGTCAAGCTATGTACATGTTAATTGCAAACAATTTTTTAAGTTACTGAAATACACATTACATGAAAAAAGCGTACACTGCTGTTCAAGTTTAATTGAAACTTGACTTTCAGTATTGAAAAAGTAATTACAAGCACTGCATTGCACACTGGCCCTACAACTCAGCAAGACTGACATGGATGGATCTCAGCACAGGGCTCACCAAACAAGCTAAATATAGTCTTTATTACAAATTTTCCAGAATGCACTTGCCTCCAAAAGGCTGCTTAACTTAGTATACTTAGAAAAACGCTCACTTTTATTAGAAAATGCAAGTGCACTTACCTGTTGATGTAATCGAACTTTGTCTTCTTCCAGCTGTTTGATTTTTGACCTTTCTAGCTCAAGCTGGTGTGCACATTCCTCCCTGGCTCGACGCACGGAATCCTGAAGAACCTGCAGATTTCGTTCATGCTCTGCTTGCAACTCCTTCTTTACTCTTTGAAGCTTAAAAACAGAGACATTTCTCTTAATCCATAGGAGTGAGAGCTTTACTTCAAAAGTCTCTTCAACTGCTACTGCTAATTATGACAGAAAAATTATTAATTTCAGAAATTAAACAATAAAATTCCTGTTATCCATATGTTTGCTACATACATTCTTATTGAATTTCAGTTTAACTAACAATCTGCCTATTATTATATTTGGGATACATATATACCCTTGCTTGATTATTGTAAAAACACAGCTCTCTGGAGCTCTTCTGTACATTCCACATGCTTCTATAGGATTGCTCAAGGCAAGTTTCACATCCACCTTCCTACTACAAAGTGAAAAGCTAAATACACCAATTTACTGCATAGACTGTGAAAGTCACAGCTACAGACAAATGTGTTTTAGGTCAGTATGACTGCACAGTTCATACTGAGCATATTGAGATAATTTCTCATCAAGCTAAACAGAAGAACAATCCTTGACACATTTGAACTTTCTAGAAAGATGCTACTGTCTCAGATAACTGCTAGCTGAATAGAAACTTCTCCAATGGCTCATTTCTCAAACTGTGTAATTGCTAACTGAACACTACATCATTTTGACCAGATGTTTTTGTAATCCACTGATTTTTATCATCTCTAACTCTCAGGTCAGAAGCTCACTAAACTTTGAGAAAGTTTTTAGAGAAACACACACGAGACTCAATAACTACTACTGAGACTGAAATGCACTTGGCCAAACCTGAGCACCAGATTTTTTTGCAGATTATTTACATTATTATTTTTTTGCAGATTATAAACATTATTTACAGCACAAACTGCATCTCGAGGTACAGATAGCCTGGGTACTGAACAGGACACAGGCTCATCCAGCTAGTCTCTGTATTGGGAGTTCTCAATTTTGTAACAAGCATAGAAGGGATTAGTATGATAGAAAAACTAATCTGAGTTACAAGGAGGAAAGAGAAAGTTTGTTGGACTGCTAAAACACCATGGTATTCCACCTATACAATTCTGAGTATGTTCTGAAGTGTAAGAATAGGCAGTTTACTTTCTCTTTTCATATGACTAACATCCCTGAGGTCATACCCCACTTCCTCAGGCTGAGGGTGTTCAGTACAGTGGTAGTTACTGGTTTCTCCTGCATCCTCTTTGACCTTGTCACTATTAAAAAAAAAAAATAAATAGAAGTAGGCACTCTGTTGGATAACAAAACCTGGACAATTGGAGTTTCTTGAGATCTCCTTGTCACCTTCTCCTATTTCAACAGTTAATCTCGCAATTACTTCTTGAAGTGAGGCACTCTTGTGTATGTGTACAATACTCAGCTGATAGTAACTAAACTTAAAATTGAGGTATGTTAATGTTACATAAATGTCTCCACTGACACTAATTCTGTCAAGAATAGAAGGTTTACCATTCTGTAATTCTAGCAATCCATTTAAAAGTTCACTGAATTTCTATTTCAGTAAAAGTGTACTTGTAACAAAACTTGGCTTAATTACTAGTTTTCCTCTATACATCAGTATGAATGTGGCTATTTAATATCTTATACACAGCACACAATTGTCACGATGTGAGAACCCAAACCTTATAGAAGTAGCTAATGCGATGGCATTGTTTAACATGACCAATTTTTACCTCCGATTCAGCACTAAAAAGCTGTCGCTCTCGCTTATCCAGATCTCTCAGGGTTTTCTGCAGTTGTTCTTCCAAAACATTATATTCTGCTACCTAGACAAAGGAGGAAAAAAAGTATAAAATATTGATAGTTTTTACTTAGAATCTTCCATATGAAACAAATGTCCAGCTGTTAATTAAGAACTTGCAACAGAGAATCCTTCTAACTCAGTAAAGTTAATGGGTTGCCACGCGCAGCCAGGCTGTAGAAGGGCTTTTCGACCATGCATGTAAAATGCAATTAAAGTTAAAAAGCTCCCATATACAGCAAGCAAACATAAGGAAATTTTTAACAAATATTCTATGATTAAAGGCTACTTTTAATTTTTTTGCACTGTTGTAGACGAGATGTGAGCATATCAGTACATGCAAAGGCTAAGCACAGACACTTTGTTACACGTTACCAAATACCTTGTCAATTTATAACAATTAGAGTAAGACTCTCTGCAAGTATAAGGAGGAATTTCCTTACCTTTTTCTTCACTAATGCCTCTCTCTCTCTATCTCTTTTCTTCCATTCCTCTGCAAGTGCTTGCATATGGACCATTTCCTTCTTTTTAAGCTTTTAGAGGGAAAAAAGAAGAAACAAACCCCCCAAACCAGAAAACCAGATCAAAATTGTTGGAAGTGCACCTTTAGAGTACTAGCAGATCTGAGTCTTGAAGCAAAAGAGTTTTGTATGCTGATTTGTATAACCCAAGAGATGATTCTGATAGTGAAAGATTTCTTACACTGAAGTACAAAATGCAAAGTAAACACATGTTCAAGAAAAACATCCAAATAAATAGGTACTAGGTTTTCACTATCTTTTAAAAAGAATCATGAGACTAAAAACACCTAGAATAACTTCAAGAGTAGAGAGCAATGGTTTTTGAGATGTGACTAAAGGAATACAGAACTAATATTTAACATCAATAGTTTGAATCTTACATCTGCTCTCCTTTTTCATAAAGAGTAATGGGAAATCATGAAGATGGTATTCTGCAGTTCAAACCTAGCACCTTCTTCACTCACTTAAAAATTAAGCTTCTTCCTTAAGAGCACAGAATTTATCGATGGAGTAGTTTACATCTGAAGTTTTACTATTCTGTATGAGTAAAATTTAGTTCTTACTTGAAACAGCCGCAAAACAAAATACAATTCATGTTATACTCTGTACCAATTCTGCTAAACCTTCTCTGGCAATCATGTAATTTAGGTAACAAAAAGAAAGAGTAAAAACCTGATTTTCAAAAATGTCCTCTTGCATTTCCTTCCACATTTCTAACTCCAGTGCTGCTTTGTATTCCAGAGTTTCTCGAGGTTCTGGATGGTCTTCTGGGGCACAGCGAGGCTGAGTGTGAGGGACATGCCGTTGTTGACCAGCACCTACATCCTGATATAATGAGAGTGGATTTTTCATTGGAACCTCAACTTTTCAAAGACATGTTCAATAGAAAAAGAAAAGATTTATATAAAATTTACTTGAGAAGAATCTGACACCATAACTTCTTGCACTTTCACAAGCCCGTAGTCTTCCAAGGTGATGGCATACGAAAGCTCTGCTATTCTGCTGCCTGACCTATAAATAGCATTAGAATGTTATTTTAATGAAAACTGTCTGAAGATACAGAAAGAGAATTGTAAGACAACACACAAACCAGCAAAGCTGAAGTCCTAGAAGTTCTGAGCAAGATCAGAATCTCTAAACAATTGCCTATGTGAGAGCCCAAACATTCTCCAATATATATTTTTAAGTTAGGGGCTAGTTTATGAATCCACAGTAAGCTTTCTGACTTAAACAGATAACTTGTCTTTGGGAACTTATTTAATTAACAGATTATAGTAACCAACACATCCCTGCAACAAGGGAATAATCCAAAATCATACCTACAGTCTTATATCTGAACGATATAACTGTTCATACAGGCATTGCTGCTGATTTTATTTTACAATACTTGTTAAATTTCTTTAGTTTTGCTCTTTTAGACTTTACCAGTAACCTTCTAGTTATCCACAATATAAGTAATTTAGCATATCATTTATGGTAAATCATCCTTGGATTACTAAAAGACATATTTCTGGAAGCTTCAGCACAGGGAACTGGCAACTTAAATCTACTTAGAAGTTAAATTATCTACCTGCCCTTGTACAGTGAAACAATGGCTAGATAACAGATATTTTAATTAATTAATTTGAAAGTAGTTGTGGTTTCTGCTTAAGAAGAACAGTTTTTCTCCAACTGCCTCATCTCTAATCATAGTCAAAATGTAGCAAACAAAGCCAGTCTTTTGCACAGAAAGATATTAAGAGAAGGAACACACGGAAGTCATGTAACTGGAAACTATCAAAAGTCACACATGAAGGTACACTGCAGTGCAGACCTCGGTCAAAACAAAACCTCTCATTTCAGTGATAACCACTCAGTAAGGCAAAGGCAATTACACAATCACTTGACACCTGGAAGCTGCAGAATGTATCAAGCAACAAGATGCTGCAGGAATTAACCATAGCTATAGTTTTCAGAGAAACTCAATTTCAGCAAATATAAACAGTCAGCACTAAAATGCTTTTTACAAAGGTGCAGCCTTCTACAGTTATTTGCAAGGGAAAAAAACCCAAACAATAAATGCTTGTACTTAAGTTGAAATAAATTGCTGCATTAAATTCTTACAACTTTCCATCAGCCACTGACTGAAAAAGAAAACAAGATTCATATTAGTAGACCTCAGAAATCTGAGTAATTAAGTCTGTTTAACATACCAGTGTAAAAAGAAGGTTACACCAAGAAGAGCAAGGATAAGAAGAGGTCAGCACAGCAAAACACAGACCCGATTACATTTTGAGAATGCCATCTAGTGGTTATGCTTTGTGCAAAACCAGGTTTCATTGAACCAACAGTAAAAGTATGAACCTTAATGTATAGTGAGACCTTAAAGTAACTCTTCACAGAATCAGGCCATGCTGGCTTTCACATGGAAGTTTAAACAAAGCCAGAGGTCAGTTTTCTATTAAGATGGGGGGATACCAGTCATGAAATTTCCTGTGAGTTAAATATAACACGCTTTTTTTACCTGTTGCATTAGAGGTTTAAAACTGACCTAATAGCAATTACATTTATTTCCAAGGGCATAACCAAATTCCATCATCACACAGAAAAAAGTATGTTCTAGACACTGATTGCAAACACTAATCATCTTCAACAAGGACACAGGACACAAGTAACCACAAATTAAAAAAAAACATATATAAAACCCCATCACTGTCCTATGTAAATGAACACTTGTCTTCAGACAGAAGATTAGCTAATACTGCTCCTTCTGATGTACAAAAGCTGAAACCCCTGTCGCTATTCTGAAACAGGAGACGTTTCCATTTTCTGGATATATCTGTCCTCCCAACTTTCACTGAAGTCAGTTGTATCTAAAAGCATACTACGGACAAACAATGTTAACTATTTTCTGGAATATCAGCACCTTCTGTAAATAAGTAACTTAATCAAGGAAGTGCCTCAGTAACATTTTTTTCAATTATTTATTTCTTAATCTGTCTGTGAAGTTTAATTTACCCAGGATCATGACTATATAAAGGCTTATTACAATGACCGTGGTAGTAGTGTGGACGTTGCATAATATGAATTGTGGCAATTTAGCTTTTCGTCTCTTGGAAGCCTATTCCCTCCCCTCCATATTGCAGTACTCAGCACTCCGCAGCCTGGTTACCTATTCAAAAGGCTAAGCCGGAAGAGCTTGCCATTTTTCAGAGAAATACTAAACAAACAATTCTACAAAACTTGCTACAGAGATATGAAATTTTAAAATAGTTTTACCCTTGTGGTGCTGTGACACTGACTGTTTCATTACAAGTCTGACGCCAGCATTGTTCACCATTCCCACCCAAGAAACGGGTTTTTTCTGAAGCCAAAACATTTGAAAGTTGAAGCCTCGCCACCCCTAGAAGTAAGTCTTTGGCTGTTTTATCCTTGTGCCACAATTCAACCAGCAGAGGCAATCTGAAACAAAGAAGTGATCTTAGTTTCAGGCATCAAAATGAAAGAGAAAGCATTCTTATTCAGAAGAACCTCATGTTCTAAAAGTAACTTTGCAAATCAGTGACAGTTACAAATGTCAAACAATGAGATGGTTTTGCTGTTTTCCACTTAGAGGAATAAGACCAACTGACTTTGTATCTTCTCCATCACGTGAGCCAGTCAGATTATCAATCCCTTCTTCAATTATTAGGAAATAACAACATTATAGTGAAAGTGACGGACAGAATAATGCTAATGCAACTTGATCATCTTCATTTATAAATACTTACAAATTAATTTTAGTCATTGTCACTCAAAATACATCTCCCTCCATTCCTGCTTTCAAAATACGACTATTTTGATGATTATTTTTTTATATCTTAATCATTTATTGAAAGCTGGTGGAACTACTAGAACTGTTTCACAGCCCTCAATACTGTGAGCTGCTTTCCAAGTACCTGTTGTATTTTCAAAGATATCACATAGTCATTCTATATTGAAAAGAAAAAAATTACATATTTCAACTAGTACTTTGTCAAAAGCTATGCTATTAAGTTTTACCTTTAAAATTTACAGCCACTGCACCTGTTTCTGTAAGCAACAACACCTAAGTATGCAAGAGACAAAATCAAGAACTGTAGAACTCCTGACTTTAAATGTAATTAATAGAGAAACTGGAAGTGTAGGCTATTAAGTATTTATTGGCATTAGCACTTCAATTATTTACTGAATTCTAGAACTTATAATCTTAATGTGACTGCACTTACAAAATCTAGGAAAGTGTAATTAAGACAAAAAATTGCAAGTTACTACCTGAAGAATGTCTCTTGAAGCTGATGAGGCATAGTTGCAAAGTCAAATGCACAATATGACTTTGGAAGAAAGACTTCCATGTTCTTTCTGACTTCTACAGGTGGACTTGTCATAATAGGTGCTGCACTGCCAAAAAATGGATATGAGTACCTAATAAAAACAATAACAAAATAATAATTGCATAAATAGATAACTTTTCTTATACCTTCTGCAATAGGAAAACCATTTTAGACATCATGTAAAGTTTAGACTAAAGCATGACTTTGTGGTGGTTTAGGCCAAATTCAGGGAAATGTCCAAAAGGAATGTCTCCCCAAAGGAAGGCAGGTTACAACCACCCCTCCCCCCATCCCGGTTCGGGAAAAAACAAATTTTCCTTGGAGGAAAGTGAAGGAGAAAATAAAAACTATTTATTTAACAAACACACAGGAAAAAAACAACAATAATGCTAAATAATAAAATCTCTCGCTCTGGAGAGAAAACTTGAAAGATTTTAGAGTTTGCAAAATTTATACTAGCACATACAACAGTAGAATTTAGTTCTCAAGTATTCATGTTTTCATTTACTTCAGGACTGATCCAGCTTCGTTATATTGGCTGTTGTTTTGACAAAAAGAGCTTTAATAACCTGTATGTTCACAACCAGATGAATTCATATTTTACTAAAATGCTGCAATTATTATATAGAGTGAGCAGAGAAATGGAAGAAAAGTTTATATTCACATGTAGATTGTTACTTGAGAAAATTTGTAAATATATTTACAGTTAAGACTAGACTAACGTGTAGTAACTGATAACTAAGTATACATATACACAGTGTCAGAACCATTCGAAAATTTCATTAGCTTTTAATTTCCACAGTTTAACTGACTAAAAGGAAAGTGAAATCATTTTACCAATATGACTTAAAATGTGGCCTGAAACTACTCTACTGGCCCATTTCAGTGTATGATAAACTGTAACGAAGGGGAGGCCACAAACCTCTTAAACTTCATTTTGTTCAAATTGATGATACCAGCTGTCAGCTAAGTTCCTAACAAAATAAAAGCTGCATCAAATGATGCCACTATATATAAAAACTGCATACTTCACTTTCTGTGGAGAGCTGTTTAAAGAACTTGTTTAGACTGGAATAAAATAAAGCTTCCAATCTACAGTCAATATGTAATGTTTTACCCTGCAACTTTTCTTAACATTTATGTATCTGGATGTTTCTCCTCTTTACTTTCCTGCCATGCTCATCACTGACTATAAACATTCAAGTGTATGAAACAACAAAACCTATGTGTTGTTATTGTTCTGAAACAAATTAATTATTGAAATGTTACATGAAAGATTTTATGTGACAAAATTCCATCCATTGTATGTTGCTTTCCACCTACTGTTTAGTAATGTAGCCTATATGGAAAGACATTAATGATTCTGTATTAGCTGTATTTTAAAATACTCCACCCTGACACCCTATCCACACCTTTTCAACCTAGTTCAGACAAAACCTAAACCCCCAAGAATCACCACCACAACTAGACTTCCCAGTGACCAGTTAAAACTATGTGACTCAAACTCTGCCAAAAAAGAGGCAGAGCAAATGCAGAGGCACCTCCCTAGCCAGAAATACTCAGTGCTTTCAAACTGAATCACCATTTAAAGATATACTTCATCACAAACACCAAAAGTCCCTAATGGAAACATGAAGACAAATTGTAAAAGCTGTTGTTAATCACTGAATTCAGTGATTAATCAATCACCATCAATAACTAATATCCATAAGCAGAATTTCTTTTTTAAACCATCAAAATCCTCTCTGCATCTACAAGTCTCTCAGAAGATAAGGCATTTACTATACTGATTCTCTGTTAAAACTAGAACGTTTTGCTTTGGATTCATACACAAATCAGTGATCCGTCTTTTACTAAAACACTACAAAGAGTTCTTGGTGGAACATGGAAATCTAAAAAAACCATGGAAAACTAAAAAAAAAAAAAAAAAAAAACAAAAAACCCCCAAACAGGANGAGTTAAAAAAAAACAAAACAAAAAAACCCCAAAAAAAGCCCCACAGAAACAAACAAAAAAAACCACTTCATTGATGAGCTGGAAATGCAGCCAGAAAGTAACATGAAAAGTAATTCTCCTCTTCCTTTAAAGACTGATGTTTCTTGTTGTCCAAGCTCAGACATCCAAGTGACATTTAATACAAATTACAGTAAAAGGTAAAGTTTTGCGCTCCATCTTTAATGCTCAGTTTAGTGATGAGCCAGGTGAACATTCTAAAGTACTTTGCTATTGAAAATCAGCTACATAAAAGGCATGAAGAAGCATAGAAACATACTGCCAGCAATCATTCAGATAATGAAAGCTTTGTATTTATCAAGAATAACAAAAAACAATTGTACCTTAAAATGCAATTTATTGGAAAACCAACTTCCAGACCACGTATACTTCTTAAGTCTATTGAAAAGCAAAAATGGTGAGAGGCTGCTGGAATGACAATTTTCTGTGCTGACACAGGCTCAGAAGAACTGGATACACCCACAGGGTTGGGCTGAGATATTGCTACTGGACCACTATCAGCTGAAAACACAAAAGACAATTCATGTGCATTTTTTATAACTTGTTCTGCCCAAAATAACAAAATATATCAAAGATTAGTATCACATTTCAAATGCACGTAGATAGGTTGCTTCCCTAAGAGATTTCAATTCCTTGTAAAATAAATAAATACTGTGAAAAATAACCACTCCTTCTGTAAGTTACTGCTTCCAAAGAAAAAACACCAAAAACCCAATATACTTTAAATTTTCTTAAAATATTGTAATATTTTTCCTTTCTTTATTATTCTTTGAAGCTATATAGATTTAACTCACTGAAAAAAGTTTACACTAAGATCAAAGATATTAAATTCTTCAGAAAGATGCTCTAAGACTTCAGTTTATATTAATTGTTCATAGCCAACTTGAGGGCATGCATAAAAAAAAAATGTTTTTAGCAATTTAGGGGTTTTTTTAATTAATTAACTTCCTTAGGGGAATTACAAAGACAGGTTAACAGGTCAGTTACAGTGCTCATGTAAGGCATCATCAGCTATTAGCCCCAAGCTGTGGTTTAGCTATTGAAGCAAACTAAAATGTGCAAAGCACATCTGCTTCTGTCACAGAACCCACCTACTGTGGCATCCACTTTATAATTTAGGAAGTGGAAGCATCACTGAGTGCAATCCACTGTCCAATTGCATCCAGGCTTCCCACATCCTTACAATGAGAGCCAATACAGCCTTCGAAGTGTAAAACATCAAACTACAAGTCCCACAGGCAGGTCTCCAAAAGGTGTTCTAGAAAGATGTGTAAGACATTTTGTTTAAGTCTTCAAGGATTATTTGGGCTACCAAGCCCCTACAAAAAGAGGGAGTAAAAGTGTCAGGTAAGAACTCAACTGCCTTTTGTAAGTACTACTCATTCTGATACTTCCTTCATAATTATTTAAAGTGTTTCCACTTCTGTCATTTTTAAAAAAATGCATCATTACTAGCATTGACTTTATTTTTTCCTCCATTTTTTAAGTGTTTTGTTTGCATTAGTAGTAACATTACAAGAAAGAAAAATGGTGTAATACTTCAACATCAGCTAGTTAACACAACATAGGAATGAAACAATTTTAAGTGATTTGGGTAAAATGTCAGTAGATTGCTTGGTGCAAAGAAGCATCTGAGTGAAATTTTAAGGTCATCATAAAACAAAAAATACATACATCTTACTGTTAAAATTTGTTTGAATTGCTACTCAACTAGTCAAATTTTATTTAATGTACTAAATTCAATAAATTTTGCCTTACTGGGATTTTGCAGATCTAACAGAGGTGACTTCGCTCTGCTCTGCGATTTCAAAGCTGGAAGCTCTTCAAGACACTGTTTGTTAACCTCTTGAGAGCAGCCAGCCACCAGCCCTGAAGGACAAATGTGAAATGGCATGTTTTACATCTTAGCAAAACAGAATTATAAAATTACTATTAATAAAAAGCACAATCCTGGATTTCCTAACCAGAGATTCAAACCAGCTGCTGGTTTCACAATACTTTCTTATAAAGGACTTATAAATACATTCCATATAAAGGACTTAATCCTTGCTTAGATTAGATCAGTTAGGATTAAAAGAATATTTGGATGAATTAGCAGACAAATCCTGAGAGCCCATTCTAGGACACAGAATGTCCTCTAGAGAACTGGGTGTCTTTAGGGCAAATCTCAAAAGACCAGCAATACAAATATCATTAGAAAAATAATAATACCTTTTTATTCATAAACCATCTCTTTAAAAGATTCATGTTCTGTAATGTTTAGAAAAATAACATTTTTTTGAGATTTATTCTATTATTATAGTATCTCTTATCTCTGTTCCTCTTCCACTTTTCCATGACCCAGGTCTCAAGTTAGAAACAAGTCTTCCAAGAGCTTGGGCTACCAAGTCCAAACCAAACAATTATGTAAAAACAAACAAAACAACCCAGTTGATTGGTTTTGTCCAGGAATCTGTACAATATGAACACTTGTCTTCACAAATTATTATCCACATAGTAAATTCCTTAGAAAACTTAAAAATCCCACATTACCCCTGCTATTCTATTTAATAAATGTTAACATTAGACTATTTCACCTCACTGAGCAAGTCAGTTTCTTACTACTTCATAGATATACTAGAAAGGAGTAGTACATGATCCAAGACCACACTTGGAAACTGGGACAAAATTATATACCACATACCCCTTTTCCGTGGTTTTGTGCCTTTTTCAAACTTAAGACTTTCCACTTCACTTTCTGTTGCTACATCTTCTTTTGAAGAACACTGGTCGGCTTGAGATGGGACAGTTTGGGATCTCTGCTGCAGGCTCTCTGTTTTTCCACTAACAGGTGAAAGAACTTTCTCCTGAGGCTGTCTGGGTTCAGTCGCAGCATTCAAGGGAATGCAAGGCTGTATGAAATGATAGGTTTTCTTACTGATCATGGCTTGCACTGAAAAATTCTGTCTACAACATTTTCAAAGCATGAGGTTATTTCTCAGACATAGAAAAATGCCAACAAAAGGATTACTCATACAAAACAATTACTTCTTTCAGGTTTTTTTTAATATAAAAACCAGTCAAATGTGATTTAGAAACACCAATAATTTTTTACCGTGAAATTGTGCAACAGTGTCTAAACCAACAATGAATGCATAAGACATACCTGGATAGTCAAGCTCTCCCTTTGAAGAATTACAGATACCCCAACAGTAGGAGCCAGATCCAAAGGCAGTTGTGGCAGCTTCTGTTTAGCTCTATTTGGTGGAACAAGGACAAATGGCCCTTCTATTGCCACAGGGTGTTGATCAATCTCCACATTTCCTTTCTTCAGTAGTCCAGACAGGGGTACTTCAGTGCTTCCAAGAGAATGGTCCCCACAGCAAAGATGGATCTGTACACACATAAAGGCACTAGAAAGTAACTGGTATGTGTGATATCATCTGCGCACCCTTCACTAATGGTAGCATAAATACAACAAGTTCTCATCCCTAACCTAGTCCCTGCATGCTAAGAACAGCTATGAAATGTCAGTTTGGAGCAGGTGGGATTTGCTCACCAGCAGGGCAGCAGCAAATCACTGACTGCCCTTCTGAGGACCTGTCATATCATTCCTTCTGTAGGATAAACTCAGTACTCTGTGGCTTCTAAACACAGCACAGATTCTTGCCCTTAATGTACAGGCATATAAAATGCATGACTGCAAAGAAGGAAAAAGGGAAAAAGGCACTTGAAGGCTTGGTGCATATATTTAGACACCACTTAAGTAGCAAGGATTTTTGGAATTAAGTAACTGTGGTTTTAATTCCTGGTAAGCATCATTATTTGAAAACTTGACTCAACTGTTTACTCCTTACACAGCTTAATATTTACACATACAAGTGAAAGATGGATCTTAAAAAAACCAACACACACTAAGGTAATCTATTTTCCTCAAAGTTACTCTTTGAAACTTACATCCTAACTTGCTTTTTGCCAGGAGTCACTTCAGTTTTGATTTAGCAGATCAGAACATTGTATTCCCATCCTTAATATTTATTGCACTTAAGGAAAAGTGTCATTCTAAAAGGTGTCAGCTGCCAGTATACATACCTGGGTGTGTATATATATAAATACATACACATACATACAAATAGAGTAATACAATACATATATACACACACCCGAGTCTGGCAACTAGCACCTTTTACAACCAAAGTCTTCATTTTTGGAAAAATATGTTAAAATTAAGAATCAGAACACAGTGCTCTGATCCTATATCCTAAATTTTAAGAAGTGAGTGAGAAGTCAAAGAAAGAAAACTGTAAATCAAAATGTGGATCTGACCACACAAGAACTTCTGTTCAAGAAGTTGTTCTTTACACATGATGCAAACATGAATAATTTCCCATATATGTACATATGTATCATATATGCTGTATTAAATACTTTGTTTTAAGACTGTAGAGTAAGATTAAATTCCAAACACCAATGCATATGTTTCTCCAAAAATATTTAAAGTTGAGGCAAAAAAACATCTGAAACAATACAAGATTTAAACAAAAACATTTTTAAACCACCCTGGATAAAAACCCTAAAACAGTCTGTATCAACTTAAAGAAAAATAACTTTAAAATGGTCCAGATCCACAACTTCCTTTGTATAACTGATACTGCCTTATTTACCAGCTACATTATCAGAAACCCTACACCACTCTCATTTAACGAAATAGCCTCTTGTTTTGTAATTAATTTGAGCCATGCACAGATTGCCATAAACACTCTTAAGTACTACCTGATATTTAGAATCATAGATTGATTTGGGTTGGAAAAGACCCTTAAGGTTGCTGAGTCCAACTGTCAACCTAACACTGCCAACCCACCACTAAACCATGTCCCCCATTTAAAGGCAAGCTAAAGATAAGCAATATCCCATAACAGCCCAAATATGTCTGTAGTGTATTTAGAAACAGCATTTGGCTACAGAGTGGGGGAAAAAACACAGACCTCCCTTATTACTCACAAAGAGTGCTGAGGACAGTGATTTCAGAATTTAGGCAAGAGTGACCTGAGCCGCTGGCATGGGATTACCATAGGTAGCACAAAGCAGGACTCTGTACTACAGATAGTTTGATTGCAGTGCAGGCCCCAAAGCTCAGAGCTCTTGAGACTACCACACTAGCTCTTTGGGAAGATCATATTTCAGCAACACCTTTTATCATGACATGTAAACCAGCTTGTTGTAATAGCTACTAATTAAAAAGAGCACTCCACCTGAGCTGAGAAACTTGCTGCTAGGGTTTCCCTCATATCAGCAAGGGAATCAACTTATATTTGAGCCAAAATACTATAATAAAATCTTAGCTTTGGAAACAGAAATGCTTCCCAGATCCAATACGTCACAGGCTGTATTTCTTTAATTTTCATTATTTATTTTCATTCATGTTTGAAATGAAACAGCTTACCTGCAATTTTGACTGTGCACAAAGATAAACATGAAGAACTTCTACTGTGCTACGTATTCGAACTGAAGCTCTTTCTGGCTCAAAGTTTGGATTAATTAAATCAGTGAAAGGTTCATTTGTGACATCATTTCCCAGTAATGAGTAGTAGAAAAAAAACTCAGGTTGTCGATCAGGGAGCTTCATATTACTAGGAACTAACTGAAAGAGACGCAGAAGAGAACAATGTATCTCTTTCCTTTATGTAGAGTTAATAGCAATTCTGAAGCATTAGCTTGGAAGTTAGAGCTTAAAGAGACCAGTTGACCTAAATCCTAGATTGCACTTCACATACAACTTTTATATTAATACTCAAATTAAAAATGTTTTACTTTTTTTGAAGCTAAAAAAGGAGCTTTAATTTACAAGCATAACAACAACATGCAAAATATTATGAATTACCTTTAAGATTCATCAACACCAGGGGCTGTAACTGACATGTATTTAATAACATCAAGCACTGCACAAAAAATCAGAAATAAGCAGTGCCTTCATAAAATATTTCCAATATAAATATTGCAGATTAGATACTGTTATATAATTTCTGTGATTGAATAAAATACTGAAACAGACAAACATCCTGTAGGCAACTGCAGCTCTGAGTTCAATGCCTATAGAGGCACAAGCCACCCCAGAATGATCACAATAACTTTACTTCTCAAGGTCCTAGAATTCTGACATGGAAAATTATTTTCCCTGACAAAAAAAAAGATGACAAGACTGAGGAGGAGTTTATCATATACCATGCGTTCTTGACCAATTAAAACCATGCTGTCGGTACAGCATAAACACAGCAGCTGAGGTCTAAAGCCGAAACAATCATTAGCATGGCGCTTCATCCCAGCTAATAAGTCCTTCCCTCAGGCAATATATGAACTCTGTCTTACACACTTGAAAAGTATTCCACCTTGTTTGAACTTCAGTGCATGGGAACCACACTGAAGACTGGTATTATCCATAACACACTTTTTACACTATATTGCAGTAGAAAAGTATGCATTCCATAAGAATGCATAATTTAAAGTAAATACAGCTTTAGCACTTCAAATGAATTATATTTCATCTGTAGTCTGATATGTTAAGGATGTCATAAGGTTTTAAAATGAACGTAAATTCGCTATGGGACAAGGTTATTTCTTCAAATAAGCTTAGAAAACAATAAAAAAATCCTAATTAGAAATGAGGAATGGGAGGGTGAAAAAACAAATGTGGGATAATACTTCTTAAAAACTACACATAGAAACAGACCTGTTCCAACTGTGTGGCAAATGCAATGGTTACAGACAAGACAAAGTGATCTCTGCAGTACTCTGGTGGTCCAATTTGATGATAGCCTTCTTCTTCATTCAAGACTGGCACAATACTTTTAGGGTCTAGTCCAGGAAAAAGGGTGATTACTAAGAGAGAAGAAATAAACATAAGTAATTATAATAAGTTTAATTAAATAAACGTAAGTCTTTATAATTACTGCAGCAATCTGATACATAATTGCAATTTTATTTTTAAGCATTACACACGGAAATTACATGTGGAAAGAAAAATTACAAATAAAGATCTTGATGCCTGGTACCAAAATATTGCAAAACACAAAAAAGGTATACTTCAGTATAGTTACAAAAAAATTCTGAAATTAACTTCTATTCACAGATGTTATGTTGAACACCATGCTAGACAGAATTCTAGTTCCTCTTTTTATTTAGTATTACAGTGAGTAACATTACAGTGACTGGAAGTTTATTTCATTTGGCTAGAGTCTACCATGCTGTTTCTTTACTTTGCTCATTAAAGGAAATGCAAGGCAGTAACTGCATATTGCAACCTGGTTGAACAAATATGATGTGCCATTCAACAGACCTTTAGAATGTTTCATTCAAAGATTTTTCATCTGAAGTCTTCAATGCATAAAACACTGTATTCTGGTTTGCTAGTTTCTGTTCCATAGTGCCAGTAATTCAACACATTTCAAAGCCCCTCAGGTTATGCCAAATGGAAATAATGACACAGCATTTTGTGAACATAAAGCTCCATTTCAAATACTGGAAGCTTTACACGACTTAAGTCAGTAAAGAAAAATAAGGTATATGAATACTAAATGGAAGAGTATCTGACTAGACTAGAACTGGTTTTGTCATACTCAATGCCTGGAACATTAAATTCACAACTGCGAAAACCCACAAGTTTGTTTGCTTTTCCCCATTACATAAATATGATATTGACTAATTTTGACATGACAAAAGAATGGAAAAAGCTGGCAAACTTGTTTGTAGCAATTATTCCACAGAAAACATCAAGTGGAAAACTGTGCTGAGTGAAGGCAGAAGGGTCTTCTTTTATTTGTTGCCAGTGTCATGAGGGGTAGGAGAACTCGAAGGCATAAAGACCACATGGGAAGTGCAGACTAAGCAATCATTTACAGTAGTTTCTTGCCTCCTTTACAAATTTTACAATATAGAAAGTTCCCTGTGTTTTGTTGTAAACCTGAAAGAATGGAGTAAGCTATGCACTTACACTGAAACTTAAAATACTGTCTTAACCAGTCTTGAAATGCAGCCAAGTCAGTGAATTCTGGGCCAGAAGCTTGTAAAACACTTACTGCCACTGACCACTCTGTTTTTACAACACCACAGCCACAGATCACAAGCAGATAGATGATGGATTTAGAATTAGGGAAAGATTACCTTCAGAGCAAGAACAAAGTATTGTAAAGTATGCAGGAGATAATCCACCACTTTTTGTACCAAAAAGCTCATTTTTCAAAAGTTAAGTAGATAGGCATTTGGGTGGGGGATCAGGGCAAGATGGAATTACATTTTCGTTTAGGGACTCTTTAAATCAAGTTTCTAAGTCCTTGGTTTTGTTTTTTTAAAAACTACTAACTTGCATTAAAAAAAAAAAAATCACTGATGAAAAAGTGACTTAAAGGCACAGCACACAAAGACCCCTACTAGTGCTAACATTTAAGTTCCAACAGATTTTTGACACGTTTCACTCATATCTTCTGAGAGATATGAACAAGAGAATCCAGAACTGGAATGAGTCACAACAGTAAGCAGATCTTACCACAAAAAAAAAAACAAGAGGACATGATTTAAGTACTGAAAGATTAGAAAAAGAACCCACCAAAAAAGAAGCAAGCCTACTCAATAAATGAGACATTTTACTACATTACAGTTCCAAGCCCAAATTACTTCTTACATTCTGTAAAGAAGCTCCTTTCCTACTTCTTTCTTAACTTTCTAAAGCCCATAAATATGAGTAAAATGCCCATGAGATTTAACTATGAGACCCTGATTCTCACTTTATATATCAGCTGGTTTGTAACTTGTTCCCCTAAAAGTCACAATATTGCCACAGTAAAGAATCCTTGAAAAAATTACTGCCAAAAGGTACATTAATCAGCTGCAAAGGATTTGCATTGGAACTGATGCAAAATTAAAATTCTCTTGAGACTTAACACATTTAAAACAAGTGATACGTCATCTGGCACAGGAAGATTTTTAATTCAAAGTGAGTGGTATTATGTTACTTACCCTTCCCTTCTCTTGGGGGTGCCTCCTTTGCTTTAAAATCATCGACCAGTGCCTTTGAATCTGTCTCCAATGCAACACCGACTTGTATTTCAGGTTTAAACTTGGGGTACTTGTTACTAAGCAAAGGATACCACTTAGGTGTCTACATTGTAAAATACAAAAATAAGACCCAAAAGTGTTTAAAAACCACAGAAAAAATAGTATTACAGAAAACTCAGTCTTAATCTAGCACTTCTATTTCATCATCTATAGAAAAACACTTTGGTTTTTATTTCTAAAACTTTGGTCTATGTAGTACACTATTGTACTGAAAGATTCTGTAGAATGGTTACTGGACGACTAGCTGAACATTCCAATTTTTTTNATCAAGCTTGATATAAGAGTATTGACTAATTAAATTTATATAAAAATTTGTATTGTGCTTATTTGATACTGTATTAAGGGGCTAGAAATGATTGCCTAACATATCTTCCATGAAGGGCCACTGAACTTAAGACTTGATTTGATGATGAAGATTCAATTCAATTGCTCCATATCTATTGCTTAGATAAACCTTCCAGTTGATTAAATAATGAAATCGTGTAGATTAATTGGTTACTAGTGTTCCAATTATCCAATTGAGAAGTAAGCAAGATTAGTACAACAGTATTTTTTATTTGCGCATGTTCTCAGAGCCAAGATGTCCCTCCTCTGAAGAAAAGGAAAAACAACAAAATCCCCCACACATCATCCATCAGTTGTACTCCAAAACGAAACTCAAAAGTTTAGTCTACGCTTCAGTTCAAATTATATTACCTGTAAAAGCATTGTTGCCAAAACATAAATTTTAAATCTTTATGCCCCGTAACATACCTGTTTCTTTTCCTGTGCAGCCCTTAAATCCAGTACAATATAGCCTATATTCTCTTTAGCTGAAGATACAGGATCCAGTGCAAAACACTGGAGTTTGATAGGTGTACGTTGCAGCCTGAAAAAGCAACTCAGTTGAAATACTAAATATAAAATGTATCTCTGCAATTAGTTCTCAAAGATAGTTCATAAGTTTCCAGTAAGCTGATGATACAAAACTTGTTATATAACTAGTTTCATTGTGTCATAAACTGAATTTATTCTGAAAATATAAATCTCATGAGTAAGTGAGAGAATGAACAAGTGGTTTAATCTTTTAAGAGGAGTGCATTGGAGCCTCAGAGTCTCAAGTGCTATTAAAAAGACATTAGCGACAAATAAATACCTTATCCACATAAAAGAAGTCAGCACAGCACCTCACAAGAAATTTGAATTACACTTGTAAGGGCATCTTAAAAACAGGACTTGTGGAGAAGATTTTTGGGTAAAGCACCTAACTACTTTGAGGCACAGATACGATGTCTAGCACATGGCACATGCAGGCATCTTTCTCTGTCAAACAAAGATGATATGGCCTTTTTAATTTCTTTGAAAATACGGTCATAATATTGCAACCTGTAAGTTGTAAAATTCGTAAAACCAAATAACAGTTATGGAAGGTTCAATTTCTCACCTTATCTCCTTGACATTTTCAAAAACTATTTACATAGGCTTTTCAGGTTTGAAGTTAAGTTAATTTTGTGTTACAGTATACGTAAGGAAGCTTGACTACAGTGTTTGAATTGTAGCATTATTAACTTGCTCTAAGCAACCATGGGGTAGTAGTGTAAAAACATACCCTTTAGAATTTTTAAGCATCACTTATCTTGCCACACACTATCTTTTTTTGTACATTACATTGGTATATTTTTTAACAACATTGTGGTAGACAAAAGTAAAAGAAAGTTCCAAAAAACAATTCAGATGACAGCAACACAGAAACTGTATTTCACTAACTGTAAAGACAAGAAAATTAAAGTTTATCTGCAAATTAGACTTTACTTTTTAACATTACCTGTGCTGATGAAGTGCTTTCCTGTCAAGTTCCCAAGCCAGTTCTGTAGCAAATTCTGGCTGATCAGTATGCTCTACAGGATCAGTAGCCAGCTGTTCACCATCTAACTTGGCTTCAACTATAAGCATGTGCTTGGGTCGTTTTGGAAAACAGCGCCCTGAAAAAGAGTGGCATTGTACAGCCATCACTAAAAAAGAAGCAGGAGCTCAGATTTATGCCACAAACCAATTACATGAAATGAATTTCCCATATCACCTTCCCTTCTCTCTTCTTTAAAGAAAAAGTGTTTGCACTACGCAGAAATATGAAAGAACGTAACATGAAACAGACTATTTGTGAAGAAACAAGAAATCAAGTAACAAAGAACAAAGAAAAAGCAGCAAACAATTAGAATGATTTGAGACATCTGTGACTGGCAATAGGTAAGGGAGCAGGTGAGAGAGAATGAATGTTTTACTTCAAGCAAAGATGTTATGACTGTCCAACATCAAAACAGAAAAACACAATCTTATAAAAGTAGTGAAAGGTGTTTTTCCTGTCACTTGATGAAAAGCAAAATTATTACCAGATTAGGAGAGTGCCTAAAACTGTGTATGATTGGTCCTGGGTTCAGGATTATCCAATATTCTGGTTTGAAATTACAAGAATTGGTGAGAATTTACTTATATCACAGTGTGGGGAGTTGATACTACAGGTATGCCAGACGACAGGATCTTATTTGTAAGCTCCTGTGGCAAACTACATAAATGGACAGAGAGATAATAGGATTAACTTGACAAAGAGAAAGCATTGAGCCAAAACAACCGAAAACCCCACTAATGTCCAAAACAGAAAAAGACACCCCAATAAACAACTCACACACACACTAATTAGATCACAGCAACTAAAATCTGCAGAAATATAAGATGAAGAACAAGCTATATGTTGGAGACAACACTACCAAAAAAAAGCTTACAGCAGATTGCTAAGAAGGGATAGAAACACCAGAACACTACTTAAAAAAAACCCCAAACCCTCAGGAAAGGATGGTTACTCTTCTCAGTCATTTAAAATAAAACATGGTGTAAATACCTCCAAGACCTAACTGGGGGTAGCCAACCCTGGCCTTAAGATACGTACGTCCAAAGCTTTATTAATAAAACTGGTTTACTCAACGCTGCTTGGTTTAGCCGGCTCACGCCACCAAAGAAAACACCTCGGAGGCAGAGACCACCCCTCATTTTCCTCTCGGGATAGAGGGGACGAGCAGAGGCCGCGACCCTCCCG
>VXAZ01009715.1:0-20232 GCA_013399875.1 Gymnorhina tibicen
ATATTTCTTCTACTGTGGAAGGTATGTTTTATGGACACGTAGAAAAGTAGAATAAAATGCCCAATAGTGCAAGCTACACCAGTTACCATGAATATTTCAGGATGAAACTATAATATTTAAAATTAAGTCAAAAGATAACCTAATTGCTCCCAATATGTTTACTATAGTAAAACATACTGAAATAATATAAAAAATAGATTTTTGCTTCAAATCTTAAAATTTGGCAATCTTTTAAGCACATACATATAAAATCAGGAATTCCTTTCGCAGACTCACAGTATTTGAAACTCACTATATGGGACTCAAGTGAAGAAAACCCTATTCTACACAATGGTGTGAAACAAAGTAATTTGAAAACTCACATGGTTAAGTAATGTGGAAAGCTTTGATCCATCTTGAATATTCTTCTCCAAAATATTCAAGACTTTTACTGTTTTATCTGTTGAGAGCTAAAACATGAAACAAAACACATCAAACAACTGTAGGAACATAAAGGCTTCCAAATTGTGGAAAAAATTTCCAATCTAAGTATGGGATCTTGATTTGTCTGGTTTCTGACACAGCATGATTTAGAATGCTGATAATAGAATTAAACTAGTGAAAATATGTTCTAAGACTGCAAACTTCATTTTCAACCAGCAAAATACATAGAAATGAATTTAAAATTGCATAACTGTAATTAATGTTGTATAGTTATATGCTTTTGCATTTGCTTCTAGAAACTGAAATTTACCAAATCCGAGTATCAATCCCAAATTCTAACTGACTATATAGATCTTTATTAAGACAAAATCCAAGTTCTATGGACAAGCAGAAATAAAATTCCCTGATACTTGAGTTCTAATAAAAAGGAAGTGTATTCTCAATAACTGTATTAATTTTAAAAAACTAGCATGTTGAAAAATGTAACTCAAATTCACTTACTGATGTTCTACAGAATTGTGATTAAATAATCTGTAGAATAAGCTAAACTCCAGGAGAATCAGTTTCATTCATCCAGATACTATTTGTGCTCACCTTTAGAAGCAACAAAATTCTGATTTTATGAATACATGTAAGTATGTATGTGAAAAAACCAGGAAACAGAGGTTAAGGGTGAGAACTACCAGGAAACAGAAACACTCAGGCTAATATCATGCTACAAAGGAAGGTAGAGAGAACAAAGAAAGAGCCATGAAGAACATCTAAATCTCAGATTAAAGAAAACCCTTCAGAGTGACTTGTATAAGTGGTTTCACAGACACTTCGTAAGCATAATAAATGGTCATGAGGAGGTAGAGTAAGAATTTAATACAAGACTGCCCAAAGCCAAGAGTTCTAGGAAGATAAGGAAAGCAAGAATATTGTTTCTAAAGGTGTGATACCAACAGTCTGTGCCAATAGAAAGTTCCCTTGAACAGAAGTTGGGAAGAGTATGGTAAAGAAATCACAATATGCAGTCTACAAAAAATTAATCTTATTATCATCTTGAGCATTACTTTTAAGTTTGAAAGGACTCTTTGGAGAGAGGAAGGTAGTGGGCAACTCAGTGTGACGCTGGATGGACATCATGTATTTACATTGCACTAATGGCATATATCAGCAAGGGTGGGTTTTTTGACTTTGCCAGCAGGTTCTGTTTTACTGTGGTTGCTCAACAGTAGCTGTAAGGAGAAAATTATGTGCTTTTGTGAAAGCAGATTAATTATTAGATTTTACAGTTCAGGCATGTGTTACCTATTGGTATATAGCGCTCTGAGTCAGCCTTAACACAGAGGACCATTTAACAAAAATGTCTTGGCTTCAGAGACAGTAACAGTTAAGATGTGGTAACTTTTTAAGCACTTCAGCAGAAGCAGAACTGTTCACAGTATTTGTCACAGGTACACCTGAAGAGGGTGGAATATTAGAGGGGGCACAAGTTTTGTATGTTTAACAAAATTAAATGTTCAAAAAGAGTTAAATACTGTGAAAGACGTACCTTGTCCATAATGCCCATTGCCTTGATTTTTGCAGATTCACTACCCAACTCACTAAGCTGATGTTTTCCCAGTAGCAGTTCCTGTGGAATCTCATCATCATCACCTTAAAAGAAATTAATTAAAAATTAACAATCACATTTCTAATAAGACTTCAAGGAAACCAGTATTTTACAGTCAATATGAAAAAGCCAACTGAAGAAAACTCATTTTCCAAATAGCTAGCATATAATAGTTCCATCTAATGAAGACTGATGATGACAACTTTTGGTGGTATTAAAATGACTACTTGTTAAATATGACTGAAGGTCATATATTAAAAATATTTTTAATCCAAGGTTGTAGACACCATAGCTGTAGTGATTTGCTTATGTTTCTCCCTCTGTTCTAGTTCTAAAAAATTAACGAATGATCTGTTATCCATTTCAAAATAAAGTCATGTTGGTCAACCTGAACTACTTCATCAGACACTTATGCTAAACTGGCTTAGTTTCTACTGAAATGGATAAGGAGCATACAGTGATTCAGTGGTTCATCCATAAGAGAATAAGCACTCTGCTGCTGAATTGAATAATCAATCTCTGTTGGGCCAAAGGCCACAACAGATGCAAAATTATGTGCCTCAGAAATTACTGGTGTATTTGGTGTGTATGTCCAGGTTTTGGTAGCGGGGGGACTACAGGGGTGGCTTCTGTGAGAAGTTGCTGGAAGCTTCCTCCATGTCTGGCAGAGCCAACGCCAGCCGGCTCCAGGATGGACCCGTCACTGGCCAAGGCTGGGTCGATCAGAGATGGCAGCGATGCCTCAGGGATAACATAGTTAAGAAGAAAAAAAGTTATTGCGCAGATGTAATTGGGGCCAGAGAAGAGTGGGGTGAGAATATGTGAGAGGACCAACTCTGCAGACACCAAGGTCAGTGCAGAAGGAGGTGCTCCAGATGCCAGAGCTGAGATTCCCCTGCTGCCCATGGTGGAAGATCATGGTGAGGCAGCTGTGACCCTGCAGCCCAGGGAGGGCCACAGGGATGCAGAGATCCATCTGCAGCCTGTGTAGGAGCCCATGCCGGAACAGGGGGATGCCTGAGAGGAGGCTGTGACCCCGTGAGATGCCTGTGCTAGAGCAGGATCCTGGCAGGGACCTGCAGACCCATGGAGAGAGGAGCCCACACTGGAGCAGGTTTCCTGGTAGGACTTGTGACTGTGAGGGACATACGCTGGAGCAGGCTGTGCCTGAAACCAACCCCGTGTAAGAGTGACCCACATTGCAGCAGTTCATGGAGAACTGTAGCCCTTGGGAAGGACCCATGTTGGAGAAGTTCATGGAGAACTGTCTCCCATGGGACGGACCCCACGGTGGAGCAGGGGAAAGACTCTGACTCCTCTCCCAGAGCAGTGGCAGGAACAATGGATGATGAACTGACCATAAACCCCATTCCTGTTTCCCTGTGCCACTGGGAGGGAGGAGGCAGAGTTGAGAAAGTGGGGGGAAGGTGTTTTTAAGGTCTTATTTTACTTCTCATTATTCTGCTCTGATTTTGTTAGTAATAAATTCAATTAATACCTCTAATTCAAGCCTGTTTTGCCCATGATGGTATTTGATGAGTGATCTCTCCCAGTCCTTATCTCAACCCATGAACCCTTTGTTAAATTTTCTCTCCCCTGTCCCGCTGCGGAGGGGAGTGAGAGAGAGGCTTTGGTGGGTGCCTGGCATCCAGCCATCTTACGTTAGCATTCTTTACAAAGATATGTTTGACAGAAGATACCCTAATGATGTCCCAAAGAGGTATCCTTTCCACTCCAGGGGACTATTATTTGTCTCATTGTGATTTATGTCCCTTTTGGATTCTGCAGGGAGGAAGGAGGATATTCTTCCTGTAGTAGCAAATGAAATTGGAACGATAAAGGCCTCCACTAAAGGTAGAAGCCATATAAATGCAGTATACTGCAGTGTGTTTCACAGGCAATTAAATCACAAGGAAGGAAGTTTGAAAATACTGAGATGCAAATTCCTTTCTTGTGTTTTTAATTGGGGGAAGAATTTTGAAAATTTCTGACATTACCAAAAGCTGTAAAATCCATGTCTTCTAAATTTTCCAAAATGTTCTCTATTGAAGCAGCAAATCTTTTGAAAGTAGAAGAATCCATCATTTCTGGTGAAAAAGAAATATATATATATAATTATTTTATATACAAACCAGAAAATACAAACTATAGAAAATAAATATTCTAAAATTACCTTCAGGTGTTAGTTTAGGTTCATAAGCTTTCCTCTTCTTTTGTTTTTCTTTTTTCTTCATTTTTCTAGCTACTAATTAAGAGAATAAAGGATTGTTTACACTTTTTATGCTTATATTCAATATTGCACGTAAAGATGTTTATTTTAAAATGTTTAATGTATGCTTTAAAAATGCACTAGTATTATGGAAGAAATTTTTTTTTTAAAACAATCAATTACCCTCACTGAGGCTAGGAAGAGGAGAATAATCATCCATCTCAGAGTCATTGGGACTGCGATTACGATAACGGCCACTACCAGAAGTCCTCCTTCCTTCATGACAATAACCACTTCTCCTATGGTCACCAGAACTTCTTCTATCATGTTCTTCATACTCCCAAGCTTCATCTCTATCCTTTTTATATCTTTTACGAGAAGCTAGAAATAAAATGCATTTTCATTATAAGGACAAAAATTCTACTTTTAATAGCTCAAAATTATACATTTGCAAGTTAAACACTATCATAGATGTTCTGTAAAACAAGCAAACACTCTAAAACTATCATATAAAAATCTGTTATGGCATTATTCTAACAATTTCTTTTGAATTACATGAAAAAAGTACCTAAAACTGGGAAAGATGAGCAAACATTTAAAAATAAAAATTTACAGGGCATTTGTCATTTTAAACAAAGTCAGGAAAGTAGAACAAATCAAAATAAGTTGCATCCTTTCATAAGAGAACACTAAGGTTGTCTAAATTCTGACTTATTGGGTGTCCATGTTCCAATTCAGTGATTGCTTTGCCCATCTAACACAGTGAGTTCCAGGGAGACTTGGCAACCTAGTTACTTAAAGATATTCTGTTTTGCCAAGACAACTAAAATTTTGTCTTGATATATACTGCAGGAAATTCAGTGTAAAGGAGAAAGCTGGAGCCACAATCCTGGGCTAGGCAGCAAGTATATACCAGAGAAGGTTATTAAAATCAGTTTTCAGTCAGGACCAAAAAGCCTTGCACAACTGAATGTTGAAAACCTGTGATAAATGTTCTATACAAAACCAGAAACTTAGTGGAAATAAAGTGTGTGCGTAGAGGAGAAAGGAGAGTTCTTTGTTTTCAAATATAGTCCTGAAGGGGAAAGAGTGCTAAGATGTAATAGAAAAAGGATATGGAGAAAGGAGGTAACTTCATCCATGAAATCAACCAACTCTCCATTATCTAAGGTAACAGGAAAGCAGAGATGTCTAACACAGACTTTGCTATGAAGATCAAAATGGCTCCAAAACATTACATGCTAGACTAGAAGAGTTTATTATTCATGTGAACTTGCATATAACAGCCCTGACATCTCTGTGTCTCTACCAAAGCCTCCTGAAGTTTAGAGAGGTATGACTGTATAGAGGGTTGTTTGAGCAAAATGGCTCCAAGCATTCAGACAGAACTGGAACAGAATTGACAATTTCTTTCCACAACCCCAGTTTGTTGAGAAGAATAGGAAACATACCAGGATATAGTCAATAGTCAGCCCAGGCTCAGAACTAATGAAACCAATACTGAGTGACAGGTGATACTAATGCTCTGCACTGCACCCTAGAGGGCTTCCACTTTTGAAAACTTCAGCAGAGGTGGTTCAAGTGTTAAAGGTAATAACTTAGTTCATGTTTTTGAAGCTGTTCTGCTTATGGATCAGACTTGCTTCTGGAGGCAGTACAATCATGTTCACAAGGCCTGAGCTACTAACACTCAATTTTAAAATGGTTGAGAGTTAACTGCAACTGAAGAAACAAAGAGCTGTCTGGGATAACTGAAGTGAGCATATTAGAGAAGAAAAGTAGGGAGTTTATGGGAAAAGACTACACATTTCAACTGATTCTTTTCCCCCATGAGGCAGTATTTTGTGGAGTTACATGAAATCTGTCTCCACAGTTTACAAATAATCAGTATCAATTTATGCTCTGTAGGACAAATTCTGACCCCAGCTACATCTCCATGAGAAAAGTAACTTCCAATATTGCTTTCCAGAAGAAATTTAAACTGATCAGTTTATCAATGCTGCACAACAAAATAGAATGTGTTACAGTTGTGCTGGCTCTGCAAGGCAAATAACATGAACATGAGAACAGCTATTCACAATCAGTCATTGCTCTACAAAGTTTATTTTGAAGCAGAAAAAATGACTAAAATATAAGTACTAATAATATTTCAAGAGTTACTATTAATTTTATACATAAAGACTACTCAGAATATAAACATCCAATTTCCTTCTAAATTCTGCCAAACATTTATGCAATAACACATTTATCACTTATTGAATGAAATTTAATCAATTTTTAATTCTCATAATTTAATTTAATGAAATGCCCTTTCTTCATGAGATACTCAAAGAAATTTATCTTCTATAACAATAACTTTCATTTTTTTAAAGTTCCATTTTGGACAACCAAAAGACTTCTGAAATACATATTTGTAACACTACAAATCTATTCAGTCCATATGTCACAGATCTTTCATTCTCTTGATCATTTTGTCTTGTTTTACCTGAATTCAGTTTTACAGTATCCTTTGAGAAATATTATAATTTATTTTTAACCCAGATGTCCTCAATGAATTGTTTGGAAAGATGGCCAGATCTCTTGAGTGGATATAATGAACCTAGAATCCCTTAAAGCATACTGTGAAAGTTTTCCATAATTTACTTTACTCCACATATAAGAATTTCAACAGCCACTGGGGCTTATATGTATTACTTACATTCAAAAGCTTCTTCACTGTCATTGTCTTCATCAGAACTGATTTCAGCGTATTTTGGTTTCTCATTAACTGTGCTACGTTTGCGCTTGTTCATTTTCACACGTTCACAAAGTGGCATGGTGGATTCAATTTCTGCCAGGAGCTCAGGAGGCAACTCCTTTAACACTGACTGATCTATGCTACCTATTAGTGAAGAGTAAGAAGAACAAATGTGAACCTGAAGATAATAATAAAGGCCCAACACTACAGTCCTTTCTCAGGAACTGCTTAAAGTATATCCACTAATAAATATGAGCACAGTGAGATATACTTGGATGTATTTGACAGCCCTTTCTAAAGTTGCATTTATTGTTCACACTGCAACTAGAAATTAACATAACACATTGCATACACATCTCCTTCAATAAAATATTTTGTTAGGCATATAAACAAATTCAAATTGGTGAATTTCCTTTGTAAAAAGACATTCTTGCTCTATTTCCACAAAATTTAGTCTTATTTTGGTTCATTCTCTGAATTCAGCAGGTTTTCTAAGTGTATGTAATTTAAGGATTCATTATGCCTAATTAACAGTTCTGTTTATTCTCATTCAAATCATTTAGTGTACACAAGACAGTAATCTTCCTATTTCCAGCAGTTAGAGACACTCTATGGCAGAATCTGTGGGGTCTTATCCCTAAATACAGACAAAATCATTGACATTTCAATCTATGTTTCAGATTTTTTTTCTTACCTCTTATTAGTAGTTTTATAATGTAACCCAAATTTTTGCTTGATTTTGTTACAAAGCATAGTTGAAATATTTCCATTTAATACAGAAAAACAGCAAGCTGAAACACATTGGGTTTCTCTTCCACAGAGGTAAATACTTAGATATCATCACATGATTCTCAGCACATTTTGAAACTATGATTATGCCCATATAGTCAGTATAAAGGAATTTACAGTCAAAATATTTTACAAGTGAAACAAGGAAACCAAATTAATTCAAAAGTATTTCTTGGGGGTTTGTTTGATGTCTTATCTTTATTTATCAAAGAACCTATTGCACAGATTTCAAGATTATTGGACTAAACTGTTAACCTTTTTCCAACAACAGAACAAATGCCTTTGTCATAAGTGCCTCTCTCTCCTTCCCAAGAAATAGAGACAAAATCACCTGCCAATTGCTACACACACACACACACACAAATTCTCCAAGAAATGATCTTCTGGATAATAATTCACTTTTTATTTACATTAACTATATCACTAACATAACTTTCTAAAATTTATTTCCATTTTTAGACAAATATTCCATCTTCTAATCCAAGTTTAGTCCATCCCCCTCCCTTGAAACAACTTTAACTGGAATTAGAAGAGCCTGAATAAGAGAAAAGAGTTTCCAGCAATAAAATGTTTTTAGTCTCATATATTACTGGTTTCACATATCTCTACAATGAAACTAATGATCAGAACATTATTTTTCTATATTTTAAAAAGGATTTAACTTAAAATATTGGGGTTTTCAAACTGGGGTAGGAAAAGTTATCTGAGGATAGCAAAAGTTCTTCCTGCTTCCCCCATGCTGTAGTCACTCTTATTTATTTGCTTTAAATTTCCGTCCTTTGATAGTCACCACCTGACAAAGTTCTAAAATTCGCAATATTGTTTTTAAAAATGCTAGAAAACATTTCACAGTGTGGTTTACCATGGTGCTTTGAAATGATTAGTCTCTGTGAACTGGGCACTAGATTGAAGGTAGGCAGAAATATGACAGCATGGACAGATCAGTTCTTCTGTGTGTATCAGCAGCTGACTGGATGCCAGTCAGATCTAATCTGGATGCTGCATAGCCATGTCTGAGCAGTGGTATCCCTACATTAATACTCTTTGCATGCCTATGCGATGTCTGAAGAGAATTAGCATATATTCAGCTCCAGACTAGAGGAAAATTTGCACATACATGTTCAAGATAATTTCCACAGGTGAAATTGCTAGAGGGCCTCAGATCCTGGGTTATTTTAACATGTATTCTCCATGCACTGTTGATAATTTCATTGAAATCAGGGGGACAATACACAAGAGCATAAAGCCTATAGGAAATCTGGCCAAATATACTGCAAAAACCAGCTGCAAGTAAAGGAACAAAAGTTGCGTTATGATTCATACGGATGCTTAAAAGCTAGATGGACTAGATGTACTTACACTAGCAGGAGTATTTTTCTACAAATATATCTTTAAGCCTCTCCTAGTCTACAATGAAAAGTAAATTTAAAACCAGAATAATTAGTAAGACAGATTGCTTGGAAAAGAAATAAGAAAAGGAAACAAATCAGTAATGGATTGTATACCAATCTTGGCAAGAGTTCCATAACCAAATTCTAATTCAATTCAATTTCAAATTCAGTTTGAAAACTATGCCTGAATGTTTCATGATGTAATTTTAACATTGTGATCATTTTGAGGAACTGTTAGAACAGAATTCATTCATGCCATTGCAACCAACTCTTTGTTCCACTGTAAGGAATTACAATGTTGATAAACTCCACATTAGTGAAAATGAAGGATGAAGGATGAATCACAGAGTAGCTGTAAGAACAGTTCATATTGAAGAACCACGTACATGAACAACCACTTCTTCAGTGCTTTTCCAAACCTATGCAATGCTGTTCATGACTTACTAGTTGCTTGCTGAAGGAAGAACATATGCTTGGGTTTTGATTGCTATTATCAGAAGATTTCTTAGAGAAGATATTCTAGAATCTTCAGCTGTTAGTGAATATCCACTGACCATCAAGATGCTTGTTGCTCACCAACCAATCCTTGACAAAATATAATACAGCTAAAAACCAGCCAGAGAAACTCAGCTAAAAATGAGGTCTATAAATCTCCTCCCATATTCTATTTTAATCTGGGAAGCTTTTCAAAGGGTTTTGCCATGTACAGTGAAAAGAGTTCTATAAATGTCTAGTGGATATAGTATTTCCCTTCTTCATGTATGGCTTAAAAAAGGTACAGATCTAATTCAAAGTTCAGCATTGCTTTTTGTTCATAACTTGATGGATGGTTTCAAGTTTGTACAACAGTCTTTAGCTAATATTTATGTAAATCTAATCTTTAGAATGATCCAAAATCACTTTGCCTTGAAGTCAAATAGATCTCCCTGATTCAGGCAGATGCATCCATCACTAGAATGCCTTCAAGAGAGGTTGAACATAAAAAAAACCCACCAAAAAACATAACATTATTTTGGACATTTATTAGATCCATTCAGTATGGAAAGCACAGCTATATTTTGACACAACAATTAGCGTGTTCATATTAGTTTCACCTGGCTTGATATGGTAACTTCAAACAAGCAGCTATGGAAAAGATGATGTTCGCTGACGCTTAGGTCAACTTTCCAGGATCAGAGAGGCTGTTCCTGCCATAAAATCAAAACCAAATCTTCTCAGTAATGATTTATTTTGCTTTTCAAACTATGGAAAGCAGATGTATGGTTTACATTTTGCTGCAATTTCCTATTAACTGACAAGTCATCAAGATTCAAAAATATTTATAAACCTAAACTCCAATTTGCTACTTCCATAAGAGATGGTTAGTACAGTGGAAACAATCCATATCAGTTTGCTTATATGACTACTTTGAAATAACCATGACATCAAAATTTCCTGTTTGCACATACATCTATTGCAACAAATGAACAAGTGCTTGAAGAAAAACTGCCCCTGAAGTTCATTTAAAAACCAAGATTATGTTAATGAAGTCTTGCATAAATTAGCTTCCCCTAAATACTCTTTTCTATTTCTGTGTGCTAATACTTTGTAATAAGCAAAGCTGCAGTTAATGCAATTTCATATTTGTAATCTATATATACCTCGTATTTTAAAGTGCAAATTTTTCCACATATCAAGACATTACAGAAAAGAATACATAAGGGTTTAAGAAACAATGACACTTGTTTGGGGTGGGGATATGAATCTTAACTTTGTATTTCTCAGTGTTTAGAAATTTAAGTTTAGCCACTCCCCACATTCTGGAACTTCAACACTAATGAATTGCCACACATTTTCATTTTGACATTAAAAATAAAAAATTACATATTACAGCTCAATTTTTCCCTCCCCCCACTCCTTTTTAGTCACAGAAGACATTAACTGCTTACTGAACTCTTCTTATTTTGCCAATGACTAGTATATCCAGTATTGCTGTTATTCCCCAGATACCAAGCTCACCTTACATGCCCTCTCTGAGCATTTGATAAGAGGATGTTCCAATGGTTTTAGGTCTACCTCTCTTATGGATGACTAGCTTACTGTCTAACTCTTTCAAGTCATTTTGGGTCACCCCTATAACTACACTGATAAAACATCCCATGTCAGACATATACAGGAAGAAAAGCAGTTTCTTTCTGGATTAGCTCAACCAACCTTCAAACTGCTAAATCAAATAAAATATACTCTTGCTCCATAACAAGAGTGCCACCTTCTTGCTGTTGGATAGCCATATCATTGTAACTACAACAGCACAGACTCACAGCTTAATTCTATTACAACCACTCGTGCAGATAAGGTTCTATTTTAGATTAAGAACTAAAAAAAGAGGGGATAAAAGTACTTCCCTGCTTTATAAAGATGTTTGGAAAATAAACACCCTTTAAAAATATTTAAGTACTGTTACAGTATAGCACTTGGGCACTACAGTGCAAAGGGCCACATGACTACCTGTGATTGATGAATAGCTTACTGGTTATGATGCCTTGAAGTGGCTACCTGGAAACAGAGGCTAGACAAGATTAAGAGAATAAAAGTAGGTATTTATTTGAAGGGCCTTCAAAGATACACCCTGAGCAGTCAAAAGCCTCCACCCAAGATGGACCCTGGGTCACGGGTTTTTCACACTTATAAGTTTGGTCCATTTGCATATCAGGGTTAATTCTCCAATTATAATTTCAGGTAGTGATGTAATTACCCCAAGTTTGCTCCCCCTTTAGAGGCTTTAGTTTACATATTTTGAGGCCTGGGACAACAAGGTGTCCTTGAGTTCAGGCCCAGAGAGGGTTTGTTATGTCTAACTAGCATGAGAGAACAGTAGCTAACAGGCTGTATGAAGTTTCAGTTACATACAGGATTTGAAAAATATAAAAGTTAAGACCTAAGGCATCAGTTAAAGCTGAAAATTTTCAGCTATCCCTTAGTGTGCAAATTTAATTACATCCTTTCCATTGTGCTCTCCCTTAAAATGCTCCATTACATCTTTACATCTCAGTCCGTGGTGATCTGAGTCCCCTGCTCACCAGTATCACACTACTCCAAATAATTCTGTTTTAAGAACAGAAGGGGAAACACAGGGAAAACACTATCCTTTTATCAAAATGGAATTTAAGGCATGATCAAGGAACATACCCACCCAATACATATTCTCCAAAGATGCCAAGAAGCATGAGAACTCACTCATTACAGTGATATCAATGATTTCCTCAAGCTGATTTCTGCAGCAACTATAGCCATGAGTTATTTTATTCCTTATTGCTATTCCCTGACTTCTCATCTTTATAAAACTTGATAAAAGAAGGCTAGAATAGTTTTGCAAGATACTTCACAAAAAATATAGCAGTACTCAGAGTAAAATGGAGCAAGACCAACAATTGAAATAAATGCAGTGCTGCACAAAGAACCTCACTTTTATGAATCTACTATTAATGCCTGTAATCTGAAATTTATGACTGATGCATTTTCCTAACCATGTATTCTGATTAATTTAAAAACTGAGCCATGGGGCCTCACCTAAGAAAAAAGATCTTCATTAAATATAATCAAATCAAACCTCAATTTTTCTTCTCATCAAACTCCTATATAATCAATATAATACAACCAAGATCTTTGCAGAGAACAAGCAAAACAAATTCCATGTTTTATATCTGTTTTGTGACTATAGGCACATCAAAATAATCTGCTTTTACCTTGCTCTATCATGGAAAGATTCTCATCCTTTATCACTGAAAATATCACACGAAGGTACTCTTGTTTTACTTCTTCAAAGTAACTTAATTACATTAACAACAAGAACAAAAAATTGCTGGTATTTTAGCTTTTAATATAAAATACTACAGGAAATACTCAAAAGATAATTGAACAATAAGCATATTTAAGTAACCTTTATTTGATGCAAACAACAATTTGGTAATCTGAAGAATAAAAAAGGTCTCATCTTTTTCTTTTCTGTTCATTGGTAATATTACCATGAAGCAAAAATAAATTGCAAATTTCAAGTACATAGTTTAAATTTTCCTACACAGAAACAGTCACTTAAAATGGTTGAAAATGTCGAGCAACAGAAAAGTTCATTTACCAGAAGCAAATGTGAGGGTTTCCCTTATTTGTATTTTGCCAAATTTACCCTTTGTCTAGAAGAAAATTCAAACCAAAAATTTTGATCACGTATCCCCGCACATATGCCAAGAAATAACATCCATATTTAGATACTTACTTATGCACATGAACAAGTCAGCACTGTATATTGTAATATCAAACAAATTGCTGGCCCACATTTTTACATATCGCAATGCATTGTTGCAAAAATAAATTATGCAAAATAGCTTCAGCTTTTCCCAAAAATAAGAGGAACTTGATCAATCATCCATACCCATGAACCAAAGGCAGTCTCAGATTTTCAATAAATTGCTCTGACAAATTAGGTAATAAATTTCTATCCCTTACATGTATCAAAATAATTTTTCAAAAGTGAACTAGTTAAACAATGCACTCCTAAATCTGCAAACAAAACAACATATTTCAGATGAACCAAAGAACAATGAAATTATTAGATTTAGTCAAGTTTACTGTTGCTGCTAAGAAGTAGATGTGCAAGAAGTAAATTTCACTCAGTATCAAGAGAAGACTTAAGAACAACTGTGAGAGCAAGAAATCAAAATATTTACCTTAGTGGCAAAGACAAAAATAGAAAATAACTCAAGCAGCTTCCAGGCAAAGCAGTGTGCTGAAAATGTCTCTCATTGTGCTGGTAACAGATCAACACAAGAAAGGACTCCAGTGTGCAACTGCTGAATTCCTGCTGTCTACCTGATATCAGTTTATCCAACATCTACCAATAGTAGTTTATCCAACATCTACTTCTGAAAAACTAACATCAAAGACAAAGGCCCCAGAGAGTATGCACAATGCCCACACATCCCAGCACACTTTTTGGAATAGAAGAGATGCACCGTACCTAAAAAAATCCCTGCAAGTAGGAACAATCCATGCTAGAAAACCAAGATCTTCCCAGACTACTGGATTTAACTGATGTTATTTTTATAAATAAATATATATAAAATATATATATTTATTGCCTCGAATATTTTTCAAACCATGAACCTATTCATTCCAGAAAGGAGAAAAAAAAATTTGAGCTAAATGAACAAAGAGTATATTAAAATGGATCCTTTGCAAACCCAACATATCTTTAAATAGTTCTAATGTCACAAGAAACAGCCAGCTCCTCTTCCAGACTAGTTAAGTTGAAAAGAGGTAGTCACCAATATCTCAGAAAAGAGGAAAATCAGGAAAATTGTATAATTCTCATGAAAGTGATGTTTATTCTACAAATTCAGTTAAATTTAGAGTTTAAGGGAAGCTTTAAAGACTTCAGCTGTAAACCATTAAATATATCCTTTACTTCTCTGAAATGTGGCATAATTTACTAGAGAACTTCAGAGAAAGTTTTAACATGCTTGATCCATCTGGTAGTATATGCACATGCAAGATGCCTAGTGAGTTATTACTCTGGCCCTCCCACATGCAAATGCAGTTGCTACCAGGAACTCTAAGAGTGATTCCAAATTTCAGATTTGTGGAATTAGGACTTTCACAATGGTTATCTTTACAAAAGGACAATCTGTAGTAAGCAATCTGAGTTCCAGGAAATATGCTTTTATTCCAGTTATTTCCTAGCAGCATGGCTGCTTGCCCCACTGATTTCAGTAAGTACAACAGTATGCCTCTTTCAGTATCAAGAGATTGTTATAATAAATAAATAAATTTGAGTTGAACTCTAAAGTCTTCTTGATGAGTTAATATACATAAGATATTTTTCTCAAAGGTTTGTCAGTTTTATCTTTGTAGAAGTCCTATACATGAAGGATTTAAGCAAATGTTTAAAATTTATTTACACTCCTTTTTTGTCTAGTTTTCAGCTGTACCAAAAGGTACTGGTGAGTAGCTCAGCTGTGCTGTCCAGAGGACTGTGAGAAGCATCAGAAGTTTGCTCACTGAGCCTTTCTTGTCACTCCTATCTAAAAGATGAGACCTAACTGATTACTCTGTTTCATAAGTGAGACTTTTCAGCAGTACTGGAACTCAAAGATGGACCATCACATTACAC
The DNA here is from genome assembly GCA_013399875.1 of Gymnorhina tibicen. Taxonomy (NCBI): domain Eukaryota; kingdom Metazoa; phylum Chordata; class Aves; order Passeriformes; family Artamidae; genus Gymnorhina; species Gymnorhina tibicen. The sequence continues at coordinate 15,292 of VXAZ01009715.1, forward strand.
AAATGCCATGGAACTTTGCACTGCTACAGCCTGCCACTGACTACAAATTATAGTTATTATAGGCTCTGAAAAAGTAATCTGGAATTAAAAAAAACCCCAAACACACAAGCATAGAACACAGAAAAATCTAAAAGCACTGTTTTAACCCTATGACATAAAGATGATTAAGCAGCAGTAAATTTTTAGCTGCACTTGTAAAAATATGAAGAGGACCTTCGAAGAAATGGCAAATCTTCACTCATATTTCAGATTATAGCAGCAGAGAACACAGAGACTTATAGTGAGCAACAAAAACCTGTTTGAAGTTCTGCGCTCTACATATAATGAAATCCTAGAATAACAATCTACACAATGAAGAAGTAGCATTCAGCATTATATTCTGCAGTGAAATTACCACTTTTTTTTTTTAAACAACAAAGTCTTTTTAGGTAATATTTGAAGACCCAAAAGGTGTTTCTGCACAAGTCTTAAAAAACACACACGCATTTGTCCTAGAACTAAAATTTGCAATTACATATGTGGTGCTTATTTTAGAAAGCTAATCCTTTAAATATATTATAAGCCAACTCAGACATCTCCTTACCACAGCTAAATTTTTCTCTCATTCTCTTATTTCTCTCATTCTCTGTGCATGTGTCTACCTGGACTTCAGTAAAGCCTTCTTGACACTGTTTCCCATGGCATTCTCCTGGAAAAGCTGGCAGCCCATGGCTTGGACAGGTGCTCTATTCAGTGGGTAAAAAGCAGTCTGGATGGCCAGGCCCAGAGAGTGGTAGGGAATGGAGCTACATCCAGTTGGCAGCCAGTCACCAGTGGAGTTCCCCAAAGCTCAGTACTGGGGCCAGTCCTGTTTAATATCTTCATTGATGACCTGGACAAGGGGATCAAGGGCAACCTCAGTAAGTTTAAATAGGGCACCAAGTTGGGTGGGAGTGTTGATCTGCTGGAGGGGAGGAAGGCTCTGCAGAGGGATCTCAACAGGCTGGAGCAATGGGACAAGGCCAATTGTATGAGGTTCAACAAGGCCAAGTGCCAGGTCCTGCCCTTGGGTCACAACAACCCCATGCAGCTCAAGGCTGGGGCAGTGTGGCTGGAAAGCTGCCCACAAGGAAAAGGACCTGGGGGTGCTGAATGACAGCAGCTGAACATGAGCCAGCATGTGCCCAGGTGGGCAAGAAGGCCAATGGCATCCTGGCTTGGATCAGAAATGGTGTGACCAGCAGGACCAGGGCAGTGATTGTCCCTCTGTACTCGGCACTGGTGAGGCCACACCTCGAGTGCTGTGTCCAGTTCTGGGCCACTCACTGCAAGAAAGACATTGAGGTGCTGGAGCGAGTCCAGAGAAGGGCAACGGAGCTGGGGCAGGGTCTGGAGCACAAGAAGTGGCTGAGGGAGCTGGGGGTGTTTAGCCTGGAGAAAAGGAGGCTCAGGGGGGACCTTCTTACTCTCTACAACTCCCTGAAAGGAGGGTGAAGCCAGGTGGGGGTCAGGCTCTTCTGCCAGGGAACAAGCAATAGGACAAGAGGAAATGGCCTCAAGTTGGTCTAGGGAAGGCTTAGATTGGATATTTGGAAAAATTTCTTCACAGAAAATGTTATCAAGCACTGGAAAAGGCTGCCCAGGGCAGTGGTAGAGTCACCATCCCTGGAAGGATTTGCAAGACGTGTAGATGTGGATCTTGAGGATATGGTTTAGTGGTGGACCTGGCAGTGATGGGTTAATGGTTGGACTTGATGATCTTAGAGGTCTGTTCTAACCTAAACAATCTTATGAACTGTAAAACTGGTAACACATTTAATCTCAAGATAGTTGATCAGTATAGCTATAAGAAGCAGCAGAGAAGGTATTTGTTGAAGCTCTGAAAAGAAAGCATAGCAAACATGACCCCTTCATTGCAAGCACAAACTTGAAGGGAGAAGTTTAATGCATTCCTCAACAACATACATTTACATTAAAACCAGGATAAAAGGCATTCACAGATGTTAAAACCAGAAGAAAAAAAAGTGCTATAGTTCATTCTGACCTGCAAAAAACAGGCCATAAAAATTCAGCATAAGACCCCTTAACAAAAATACTGTGAAAAAAACTTCTATAACTTTCCTCTGAGCTAGAGTGCATCTTTCAGAAAAATGCTCAAAGATCAGGAGAGAGTAAAAAATGTTGCTTCTTTCTTGTAAATGCCAAAAGGGACTGTTGGGATGGTTCAATCTTAACAATTGCATACTACAGCTCTCCCAGTCATATAACAGCCTAACAAAGTTTCAAACCTGTATATAAAATTTGCTTAAAATGCTACTTGGTTTTTTTACAGTACAATGCAAGGCTTATCCATGTGCACAATAACAGTATGATTTTAAAATTTAAAGTTTACTGAAACAATGTAACAAGTTATATAGACTTTCAGTATATGTAGCATTAATTTTAGCTTAAAATAAGTCGATTTTACTGAGTTTTATAATCAATGGGCATTAGTCCCTTAAGACAGAATGACTATCTAAATGGTTTTTGAACTACCTGAACTAATCTTAGTTTAAACTGGATTTCAGAGAAATCACAGCAATGATGTTGTACGTGACAAAGCCAGGAGAACACATTTTCTTGAGGGAGGATGGGAAAGGAGAAACAAAGGACAAGAAATACATGGAGGTAAAAGAAGGAAAGATAAAGCAAAATATACTAAGCTACATGGAATAGGAGGGATGCAAGAAGAAATGGAATAATGATGCAAAAAGGCAACCCTAGAAAAGATTTGCTACAATCCATTAAGAAATATATGATGAACTAAATAAAGAATGCTTATGAAAATTACACCTTCTAGTGTAGCAAAACAGTTATAAGTAAAAATGGCATGGAGTAAAACCAGATGCTATTTCTCTCAATTGGAGTGAGGACATTGTGGAAATGACATTAATATTTTCTGTATCAGTTATTGACAAATAGACCTTGGCTTATTAAGAGATATCTTTATGAATTATGAACCCTGAATTATGAACACTGGAGTTCACTTAATTATATCCTAGAAAGTAGGCTACCAGGAAGTCGGGCAAAAAAACGTAGAACTAAAAATACACATGAAAAATCTGAAGTTCAAAGACACTTTCTCCAAAATCTGCATGGATGAACACTCAAAACTTGATTTGTAAGAGAAACATAGTTATTCTTTCCATGAAACTTATTTCTAGTATCATTGTAAGAATCTTATTCTAGATACAATAGCAAAGAGACTGATAGATTCAAACTTTTTTCCCCCTGGAAACTACGTCCCAAGTTATTTCAAAATATGTAAGAAATATGTCTTCATAAACCACAAAATACACAAAAACACTGCAGAAAAGCTATAAACCTGAATTTAAAATGCATGCATTGCTCATGTGTGACACTGCTAGTAGAGTCATGCCAACTGGATTAGTCATTAAAACCTTTACACATTACTAAAATATACTATATAAATAACCACATACAATACAGACTACAAAAAAGCCTACTTCAGAAACATTTTAGAAAGCATACATACACTGTATATAGCTCAGAGGGCTCTAAATTTACCAATTTTCTGCACATAGAATTGTGTGATTTCAAAGTCTATCCTTAGGAGCTGAACTCCATCAGAAAGTTTTCCATATGCTTTATAAAGAACATACAAGTTTCATCTGAAATCTTTAGACTAAGCTGACAGCAAGGATGTCATAATTTTCTGTCTGACTCTAGATACCTATTATTGTTAGAACTGGAAACTTTGCCTATTCTGAATATCAGAAAGGGAGAGGGGAAATGTTCATATTTCCAGGATAAAGAGAAAATATTTTACAAGAAGGGTAACATTTTACAAATAAGCAATACTCATGTTGAATTGTTACGTCTTTAAGGGTCAATACAATCAAGTTAGTAGAGAACAGACATAGCAAAATAAATTCATCATACAGATATCAGCTCTGTACACATGCACATAAACATAGCTATACATTCACAAACATTTCTACATCAGTTCTTATCAGATAAACTTTGTAAGAAAACATTTTAATCTCAAATTAATGAGCAATGATATACTCAGAACTGCATTCATAAATAATCCTGTATACAGTTGAAATCCTCTCCTCTGACACTTTATCTGCCTATTTTTGAGTCATGACAGCTCTAGAAACATAAATACATAAGAAATCTAAATGCTTTAAATGCTAAACAATAAAAAAGAACCCTGACCAGTTAGTACCATTGATTTCACAATGTGAAATTATCTACTTCAGTCTGAAACCAAAGAAACTAAAATTATAGCACCAAGAATAAAAATGTGTTAAATCTGCAGAAGAGACAATCAAATATCAAACCTACGATCTGTTATGCATAAATTCCTGTTTATATGACTAATTTGATAATGCCAGTCTACTGTTTACCAGTTCCTTTCCTCTTTCTGCATACACTGGACCATAGAGACAACACTATCTGAATTCTCCTAAAGATAGAACTTTTTAATAATCTTATTGTCATACAGTCTAAAGTGTGGAAGCTTCCCAACAGAGTTATATTTATAGTGTAAGAGGCAGATGGGGTTTTGTAACTGCCTTCTTATCTCATCATGTCAAAATATCCCTTAGAAAAAACACATTTCATTTCCAAATAAAAACATAAAAGAATCTTAGGGCTTGTATACAGAGTATTTCACACCACTTCAGCTACAACAATTTAGTTACAGCTGTACCATTCCCTTATACGTACACACCTAATCATTCATATAGTAGTTATGTTTAACTAGATAAATTATCAGGTTAAACTAATGTAACTGAAGTACATTTTAAGACTATTTAAGTGTTCCCACATTAGGAACTTGCATTGGAATAAACAAATCATTTTAGTTACACTGTAGCAAGATTTCCAATAACCACAATTCCATAGACAAATTTCACTTTGTTCCCCAAAATCACCATATAAGCAAGCATATAAACT